>JAUMHA010014009.1:0-20809 GCA_032359765.1 Saxidomus gigantea
ACATATCGATTTATTTAAAGATTTGTAATCAAATGTTTACGTCGCTGTCTAAATTCAGCTGTAGGACAGCAGCCACAGCAGCTGTAAGGAAAATTATCAAATACATAGTTCGGGAGGCTAACATTGTGGTCTTCCTGAAATTGATGAGAAATAAGAATAAAAACAAGGAATACACAACACCTATGAGAAAGCTTATAGAAAAAATGCCAGGTCAGTTTTCCACTTAATCGTCTACAAATATGGAACCATATATTTATAACAGATGTGAATGACAGTCAGCAGGCATATGATGTTCTGTAAATTTGCTGTCAAAATGTCGCTAAATTGCTGCTGTTTTACAAAAACCTAAGTCAATTTATCACTACGTAAAAGGCTATAATTGAATGTGTCTAATTATCTGTATTTTCATAAAAAATGCTTCGTTGAGGTAATTTGCCCTTTATTAGTCAGTATGAAATAGTGCCATTACCTGATACCATATTTTGTACACTCTGGTATATTTCTTAAATGAAAACATACGCGTAGTATAGAAAGCCAAAATTATCTGCTTCGTTGATTTTGATATACTCAGCTGACAAACCTTTTTACTCATACTGTTTTTATCCATCACAGAACTTGCAAAAGATGCTTTCGACAGATGTATTACACACAGACTAGACAAGATTGAATTTCATTATGAATTTTTGGATGATGTATATCTTCTGAACCTCTGGCCAGAGATAAATTGCTACATATATTTAGGTAAGCTTGACGCACATTCTCCGGAAAAGGTGGTTGTTTCGTGCAAATATTGGAGTTTCTTTAAAAAGGCAGTGATTTTGTTTTAATTACATTGTACTAATAAAGTTCTTTTAAATAGTAAATATCTTCTAACACTGCCCAGTGTTCCTCTGAAATGTGACATTGATTTTCCTCTTTTGTGTTATTTAAAAAACTGAATATGATTTGTATGCTGTAAGCATCTGTTTAACATTTACAAATTGTTTAGTTATTTTTCATGATATGGTAAACATTCAATAGTTAGCGAAGTAACCATGAATTATCTTGAAAGTAGATGCTGTACATGGTATTGAAAAACATTTCTGTAATTTTAGATTTCTTTTATGTTAGATTTCCTCTATCACTTACATAACGAACTCCACAGAAGTTACAAATATAAATTTTAATTTGTAACTGTAGCCGTTGGTCAAACGTATGAAGTGACATTCAATACATTTTCATTTATCAAATGTCATATATAAGACATACAAAATCATGATAGATATGAAATACTTTATTCTACCATTTTACATGCGTCTTATTATAAAAAAGTACCATTAAATGCTTATATGAAAGCTGTATGACCTTTCATAATAACACACTTTATACTTTGTGCTTATTCTTATACACTCTACAGTAATGCGTCACACTCTGTTGTGTTACCTACCATGAATAAATTATCTATAAAGGAAATTCATTTTCTTCTTATTCGTTCCTTAAACGAATACACTTTTTTCAATTACAACCACCCTGTCACCTAACTACGAATATAACGAACTCAACAATTGTAATTTGTTACACAAAACTGACTGACTACGATAACAAAAAGTATGCATTTCTATCATAGTTCATAGAGTCAAGTATAAACTTTCATAAACAATATCAGCGTAATCAAACACTATAATATATGTAAAGCAATATCATACTTTCATATTGTCAAAATCCCAATAATATGGACACTGATAATCGATCTCGCTTGTAATCCATCATATAACAGTCATTTGCAGTATCACTAACCAAGCGACCATGTATCGTAAATAGTATGTCTTTGATTCCTTAATAGCTGCAAGAGTAGCATCACCTGATCTAAGAGTTTTCGTAATTGGTTTTATTTTAGAAACTTTAAAATATTTTATCAACGACAACATCGTTACTTCTTTATTCTGATTGGGTAAAACTTTGTCTCGGACCTTTGAATTCTTTCTCAGAATATCATGAGATGATATATATTATATAAATACATATATCATGGGTTACGTTTAGCTATTTAGGAAACTTAACAAAGCTTTCGCGCCAGTTGTTAGTTTTTGTTTGGTTGTGTTCCATGTTAACCATTTTTCCCTACCCGCCCTTTAACTTGCCCAAATTACATTGACTTTTATTTCATGTTTTGGTTTGTTTGCTTTGCTTTTATTTTTCATTTTGTTTCTTTTTCACATCGTTCATTCTTTGTGTTCATTCATTCATTAATTGTGTTCTTGTTTTATTCATTGTATTTTGGTATGATGTTTGTATGTCATGCTCCTCAACTGCTCATATTCCATGTTTTACATACCACTTGAAAGCTCTTAATCATTCTTTGCGTACATTAGTGTAAGACATAGCTTTATTTACCTTTCTTACAGCATACTTATTCCTTGAAGTATTTACAGAAAACATATTCGCCATCTTTTAAACCAACAATTTAAATTTCTGAAAATTCACAACTGAGCACAAACGCAGTTTTTATTTTTGCTATTGTTATCCAACAACCGTCGTTAAACTGGTCAGTTGTGCTGCTTTTTCTTGCATACCGGATCGGGGTATCCGCAGTTTCCACCAGTGCTGGAAAATTTATATAACATACCCCCATGCAATATGACTCGCGTGAGACGGGTCGTACCGTATATATACCTCGTCCGAGGGTGGTGGACCTAATAAGCACGTATACAAACTCACGTGAGTTACTTGTGACGTAACGTTTTAAATATTGTGACGTCACTTCCCCAAACAAAGCATCTGAATATCGCTTGTTTTTATAACATAATGTATTATTACGATAAGTTTGCATTTAGAAATCTGTTTAACGTGCAAGACGGTATGCAAGAAAAAGTTTCCATCATGAGACATTTGGTTTAGATGGAAATATCCGTAACCTCGGGTAACTGTTTTGTGGGAACTCGGCAGAGCCTCGTTTCCGCCAAAACAGTTAATGATCTGAACCGCGTGCTCCTGCCACAAACTATTAATACGAAAATGCACATGTAAGATTAGTAAAACAATGTGGCACAGACTCTGATACTGAGTAACGCTGAACTACACATAAAACCAGAAAACGCATTTAGACAGGCGAAAATAATCCTTTGAGTTTTCTTTAGAGAGTATAAATTGTGAAACCACTTGACCAGCGACATGGGAAAATGTGCTTTCGGACAAAATACTTGGAAACTAGTTTTCTTGCATGCATGTATTTTGAACAAAAAAAATTAAATATCAACTTCGGAAACTTTTAGTTACCTACGTCTAATAGATACAACATTATTATGAAAAACTAAACTTAAGGCGTTTTTGTTCACTCTAAAAATGACGTCACATACCACAATTTGTTATCAAAACTCACTTCAATTTCTATATGCAGTAAATATTTGCAGTTTTCATTTTCTAACAGCATTGTTTTGTTGCAAAATAATATACTCTTTTGATAAAGGTGGAACATGTCATGTTCTTTTTCAATGATATGCTTTTTCACCGGGAATCGCAAAAAAAAAAGAAAAAAGAATCATTTCGAATCGCATTGTTGCCATAAGTATTCTAAAGCAAATAGTATGTTTATGTACAGGGCACTTATCTAGGCTATCAGTCTTTACCATTAGTTTTGCATTTAAAGAGGGTGACAAAATGTCAATTTTATGTTGTTTACAAACAATACATTGTCGAATAATGTAATGAAACATTATTTATTTTCGCAAGATTGTTCGTGCAATGTCTATTATATTTATTGCAGTGGCTGAAATATTGATTATATCTGCTTTAGTGTTCACTTTACGTAAATGGCCACGTCTGATTTTTCCCATGTCCGGCTTTTTGTCAATACTGTTTATTCTGTTCATTACAGCATACCATAATTTAGACATTTCATAAACATTAGAAAGTGAAAGTGATAAAACATAACTATTGCAGTACGTAACTTATGGCATGATTTTAAGGATTTTTGGAAGAGAGAAGTTTAAAATGACTTTCTATATCAAGTGACAGATAACTAAATGTACAGGATTAACGTCACATCCGTGACTCTCACAAATAGATACTTTGTTTGTATACATGTACCTTTTTAGTCAGTACATAGCTGACATTTCCACTGTAATTTTCAGTTCTCCAGCTCAATATAGTACTCCTTTAACACAAAACAGTACATGCCATTGAAAATAATGATTCAGAGATATAACTAGTTCTAATTCAATCATCAGTTTTAGCTATACTGAGAACGGGAAGTTTAAGGTGAGAGAGTGTGATTGCCTGGTATCCGTTGTTTGTCTGTTTTTCTGTCCACACTTAACTTTGGTATGCAAAACCGATTAATTTTCACTGGATTTCAATGAAACCTGGCTCCGTGCTTATGAAAGATTCTTGAGCCCAAGCTCGTGCTCAGCACGAAATCATTGAATTTGGTTAAGTTTTTCTTACCAAACAATTCTATTTCAAAACCATAACAGATATTCCTTTGAAACTTACCATACTTCTTTACTATCATTTACTATCTTATATCTCCATCCACAGACAAGAGTTCATAACTCTGTTTAGGCTTTTGTCAGAGTCATGTTTTAACTTAGAAAATACTTTGAATAGGGGTAAAATCCACTGATTGACTTAACACTTTTAGATATTGCTTTGAAACTTACAATACTTGTGTGCATCATTACCCCCATTTGAGTAAAGAGAACATAACTCTGTCTAGGATTTTGATTAAATTTATGCCCTTTTTCGACTTAGTATTTGGGTTAGGTTTTTCGTACCAGTCTACCTCTTGACTGAGTTGTTTGAGATATTACTTTGAAAGTTAGAATACGTGTTAACCATCATGATTCCAAAACGTTGGCATGAAATTGTAACTCTGTCAAGGATTTCATATGAAATATGCCCTTTTCGACTTAGAAACTCAGTTAATATGTTCATTCTTTTCCACGTGTTGACTTAACCATTTGATATATTACTTTGAAAGTTTAAACACTTCTGTACCATTATGACACCTATATGTAAGCAAGAGATGATAACTTTGTGAAAATTGTTCGTGGCTTGTACTTATAACTTCCTAGATGAAGTCTTGTGTGCAACAGGCACTGCCATGCATCTACACTGTATATAATTAACCACTTAAAGTAGTTATTTGAAACTTTGCTGTAGTTATCAGCGATATCGGACAATTAAGCTTGATAACTATTGACTAAGTATCTTGCTACTTGTGGCCCTTGTAAACAATATTGGGCGGTCAAAACCCGGTTTGTACCCCAGTAAATACTCCAAAAGTGGTCAATACCGGACAATACTTGTCGTTTAGACGTGAAATGAATATTTTGTGATCACTTTTGGTTGTTTTTATGTGAAAAATATACAAATTGATATTATAAAGGTAAAGTTCAGCTACATAAACTGGTCAATACTTCCAAGCATATTATAAAGGTATACATGTAAATTACAGCTAAATACAAATGTATACTGGTCAATACCTCCCAAGTGGCCAATATTAGACAGTTTTGCTATTTGGTCTATCAACTGTATTGTTGTCAATACTATTCAATTGGTGGTCAATTGAAAATTGTCTCGTATAGTGGGTCAATTGAATATTTTGTGATAATTGTTTTGTCTCAATGCAAAAACTTATTTAATACTCCAAATCGATAAAATTTATAATTGATAATATTTTTCACTTTTCGTTTCTTATTAAACTCCTTACAAACTAACCAGAAGTGTAGGTATATAACACACTCATACATATCATTATTTATTCAGCCAAATTCTTCTAAAGAAAGTGAGATAGGGTATATTGATTTTCATGTAAATAAATAGGTTTCTTCAACACTGCATTGATTTTTGTTATAAATACTAGTCAATGTTACTTTGTAGTAAATATCATGGAAGACTATTCAGTGTTCCTCTGAAATGTGACATTGAGTTTCCTCTCGTGTTTTGTTTACAAAAGCTATAATGAATATATGATTACTATGCTGTAAGCATTCGTATAACATTTACAAAACGTTTAACTGCTTTTCAAGATACGGTAAACGTTCAATATGGAACGAACATAGCCATGAACTATCTTGAAAGTAGACCTGCATTGTATGGAAATGCATTTTTTTTTTCTTTTTATATCATTATGTTTTAGTTTTCTTCTAAATGTATCACTTATGTTGACGAAAATTATAATCTTTAAATAAGATAATACTTGCAATATGTTGTACAATAAAAGTTGTGTAATTGAACTTATTGTTCGTGTATTGTATACGACATACAAATGTGTAGGAATGAAAGTATGAACTTTTCACTTCTCATTAAAATCTGCATCCGTCCAGAATTGTTGGTATATAACAAAATAATGCATATCGTTAATATTCAAAGATAGTAAGATATAGTATATTTGTTTTGCTTATTGTGATCATGTAAGAAGGTTATTCACTGGAAGTATTACTTTTCCCGCGTCAAGAAATAATCATTAATGTTTCAAACAGTATTCCCTGACACTAAAATACAGTTATCTCCAAAGAATGAAAATGTTTGTTAAAATAAATTTTGAATGGGTTATTTTGCAGCGCATGAGATCAAAATTGTCTGTGTCGGTAATCTGAATGTCAAATCGTGTTAACTATTTTTGCCAAATAGGTGGCAGATCCTTTTACAGAGACGCTGATGAAAAGATAAACACAGGCAAAGAATACCGCAGACCATACACGACAAATACAAGGACGATGAAAAACAACCATCCTCTTACGCTAATGGTAATATCCAAATATACCGTAATTTCTTCCAATTCAACCATAATTAATCTTGATCAACAGTTTTCGAAAACAAAATCAGTAGCATATTTTCTGCGTGTATGTTTAACGATAGCTAACAATGTTAATAGTTAATATGTGTTCCTTCAATATGGAGTAATACGAGAAAATAGCCGGAGAAGTAACTGGAATCAAAAACCAGTCTCAACTTGTCAGCCATAGAAATTATATTGTTTTGATATGCATGCTGTTTATCCGGAGGGTCACATAATTGATGGGGTGATGGTTAGGGCTCAGTTACGCTGCATATAGCGCGCGCCGCATATAGCACAGCTGTTAGGGTTATGCGGTGACTTTCAACGCGTTATGCACACGACGAACTATGTGCGGTAGCGTGCGTCAAATAAAACGCACGTTAGTTGTATGCTGCAGACATGTGCCTTTATCCCGATTAAGACTCTTTTTTTCAAATACATTATATTTCTGTTTAAATTCATATTTCATTGAATTATTTAGTGATGAAATAAAAGAAAGCAAACCTGATGCCTGAAAAGCCGAAACACGGTATATGACTGGCTGCGCATTGTAGTTTTTTGTAATTATTGACTGCTGTTGCTGTTGTTGCTTCCCGTCCTACTACTACTGCTGCAACTTCTGCTGTTACTAGTTCCGCTGCAACAACTATTACTATTACTACTTCTATTGCTCTTGCTGCTGTTACTGTCACTACATGTACTACAGCTGCTGCTTGCTGCAGTAGTTATAGTAGTAATAGTAATAGTAGTAGTAGCAGCAACCACAGCGCTAGTAGCAGCAGCAACTGGCAAGAGCATATGCTGTTCGCTTAGAACTCAGTACACCTGAATTATTTAGCCCTTTTACATAGAGTTTTATAGGGGAAATTTTCAAAACTCCTTTTGTCTGAATGTAAGGCACATAGCTTTTATATTGGGTGTGTAGCATGTTTTAGTGGTAATCTCTAGAATACATGTATAGCATTTTCTACATGTCTTCTCGAACGTTTGTTTAAATCATCCCTCAGGGGTCAAAATTGTTTTAGATAAGAGTTATATAGAGAAATCTTCAAACATTTTTTGTCTGTCAACGCAAGATTCATACCTTCGATATTTAGTGTGTAGTATTGTCTAGTTATTCTCTACTTATTGTGTACAAGCTATGCCTCTGGGGGGTCCACCCCAGATGTTACATAGTTATATGTTAATGTTGGAATATTTTAAAATCTTCATGTTAAAATACACATGAATATATTATTGCCCAGTGGTCATCTACTATGTTTGTTTAAATCATGTCCCAAAGGTCCAGATTGACCACGCCTTGGGTTTTACAAGTTTAACTAAGACTGTATAGGAAAAACTGTAAAACTTTTTTCTTTGAAATCATTGACGCAATATTTCAAAATAATTGCACAAATCTCCGGTCAAGATCACTGTTTTGATAAACAGAAATATTATTGCTATAGTACAAAAACAGTTTATGGCCGAAAATGTTGATGGACATATTTTGGGTTGGGTACATAGCATGGCGTCTTGCACTTTGTAAGGACAGTGGTACTCAGTTGAGCGATATGAGGCCATCACTGAGTAGAATCTCTCAAGAAATGGTTGCTACTTGTAGTAATAGTAAAAGAAGTAGTAGCAGCAACCACAGCGTTAGGAGCAGCAACTTTCAAGGGCATATGATGTTCGCTTAGAACTCAGTCAACCTGAATTATAAAGCCCTTTTTACAAAGTGTTAATAGGGGAAATTTTCAAAACTCCTTTTGTCTGAATATAAGGCCAATAACTTTTATATTGGGTGTGTAGCATGTTTAAGTGGTAATCTAAAGTACATGTATAGCATTTTCTACATGTCTTCTCTCACGTTTGTTGAAATCATCCCTCTACGGTCAAAATTGTTTTAAATAAGAGTTACAAATGTATATAGAGAAATCCGCCCGCCCCAGATGTAACATAGTTATATATTACTTTTGAAAATCTTTTAAAACTTCATGTTAAAATCCACAAGTCACATATCATTCTTATAGTAGTATTGCTCAGTAGTTCAAATTATGTCCAAATTGACCACGCCCTAGATTTTACATGTTAAACTAAGACTGTATGGGAAAAACTGTTAAACTATAGTTTTTGAAATTATTGACCCACTATTTCAAAATAATTGCAACAATCTAGGGTCAAGATCACTGTTTTGATAAACAGAACTATTATTGCTATAGTACAAAACAGTTTATGGCCGAAAATGTTGATGGACATATTTTTAATGAAGTTGGGTACATAGCATGGCGTGTTGCACTTTGTAACCTTAGCGTGAAGGACAGTGGTACTCAGGTCAGCGATATAAGGACATCATGGAGTAGAGTCTCTCAAGAAATGGTTACTACTTTGGGTTTAATTGTTGAATGAAACATTAGGCCGGAAGAAAGATATGTAATAAACAACCCATTAAACGGCAATGACGTGCCTTGAGTGATTATTAGCATTAAAAAGGTAGTTCTTTGGTACAATGATTGTCTTAAATAGAACCCCTTTCATAATCTCTTTTCCGCATTGACATTTTCAGATTAAACAAAAATGGAAAGATACTCGTAGAGAAGGAGTTTATCAAGAACTTTTGGATCACCCACTTGTTACAGCATTCGTAAAGCGACAGTGGAATCATATTGGATTACCATTTCACGTGATGAATCTTATTCTATATCTGATCTTCCTCGGTCTGATCACTGCCAGTGTAGTCACATCAATACCGCCATATATGAAAATAAGGTAAGGCAGAGATATAATCTGGACATAGAAATGTAAGCCTATTTGATCTTTTGAATCATTTTCCAGATTACTTTGTTAATTTAGATTATATACTAACATATAGGATATGATTTGTATACGATAATTGTAAGTTGTAACGGACTGATTTTGTGACAGTTTGGCATTCTTTGTTTTTCTGCTTGAAATTTACTTTTCATTCGCTATTATGATTGCCTCATCAAATTCTTTATCTTTGTATAGACATTCACATAAGGGAGACGTCTAAGTAAAATATACTTAGCAATGCCACATACTAGAGGCATTCAGAAATGTTTGATAATCATCTGTTTTCAAAACGCAAGTGTTTATTCCCACACACAATACGTTTACTAATAATTTTCAAACAGCAACACGACGTATACTGGCACTGAGACTTGTCGAGTTTCTTCTACACATCAGAACACAACCATGTGTCAGAACAGAGCAACTCGCAAGAACGCTACATCTACGCATCTACGTCAGTTGTTTGAAACTAGCAATGTGTCGGTGTTTGTTGACGAAAACTATTCCATTTACGATATGATTTGTATACGTCAATTGTAAGTTGTAACGAATGTATTTTGTGATAGTTTGGCTTTCTTTGTTTCCCTGCTTGAAATATTCTTTTCGTTCGCTATTATGATTGCCTCATCAAATTCTTTATCTTTGAATAGACATTCACATGCGGCAAACGTCTAAGTTAAAGATACTTAGCAATGCCACATACTAGAGGCATTTAGAAGTGTTTGATAATCATCTGTTTTCCAAACGCAAGTGTTTATTTCCACAATATGAATAATTTTAATTTTCAAACAGTAACACGACGTGTAATGGCACTGGGACGTGTCCAGTTCCTTATGCACATCAGAACACTACCATTTATCAGAACGGAACAGTTTGCAAGAACGCTACTTCTACGCATCCGCGTCAGTTACTTGAAAATGGCAATGTGTCGGTGTTTGTTGACGAAAACTACTCTATTTGTGTTTTTATGTTAGCGTTTGTCATGCTTCTTAAGAAGGTAACGTGTTTTACATTGATTGTTTATTTTTTTAAGATTTTTACAAAGATCTCGTTTAAGTCTGTGCCTTGTCTTATACATTTAAAATTAGAGTTTATCTCTTCCATAAACGTCATTGACAGTTGAGAAACGACATCAACGTATAGATGCTACTATTTACAGGCACTCGACGGCTTGTCATTGTCTCTTGGCAAACAGAAGCATAGAGAATTAATATTGATCATAATAGGCAATGTGTCTCAGCTTTGCCTGGCCATTTGACAGGAAACATTCTCCCGACCCGATGAAATATGTAATGCATTCCAAGTGTCATTAACACTAGGCGGCTCCTTCTTGTTACAATATTGCCTCTTGTCATTTGAAAAAGATAACATGCAAGACATGTCAATAGAACAGTGCGCTTGACTTTTTTCAGTGATTGCCAATAAAACAAAAGTGTGCTAGTTAAAGGCAAAACAAGGTATTAACCAGGGCCACAAGTGGCAAAATATTGAGTGTTATCGAATTTAATAGTTTGATATTCCTGAATACTACAGCACAGTTTTAAATTAATACTTTAAGTAATGAATGATATATATATGCATGACAGTGCTAGTTGCACACAAATCACAAAACATTTTCAGAGTATTTCTCTTTTGCTTACAGGTATCCAAACTTTCAAATCAATATCTCAAAAAATATAATGATTAAGTCAACAAGTGGACAATAATGAAAAAATCACTGAGTTTCTTAGTCGAAAAGTAATATCTCAAACAGTTGAGTCAGCAAGTTGACTGGTACGAAAAAAAACTTAACCAAGATTCTAAGTTGATTAAGGGGCTTAATTTTAAAAAATAAATCCTTGACAGAGCTACCGACTCTTGCCTTCAAATTGGGAAAATGATGCAAACAAGTATTCCATGTTTCAAAGCAATATCTCAATGGGTTAAGTCCAAAAGTGGATTTTACCAATATTCAACGCATTTTCAAGTCAAAAAAAGGCATATCTCTCACAAAACCCTGACAGAGTTATGTACTCGTGTTTGTGGATGGAGGTAATGATAGAATATTAGTATGGTAAGTTTTTCAAAGCTATATCTATTATGGTTTTGAAATAAAATGTGATGGTACGAAAAACTTAACCAAGCTCAAGACACTTTCTTAGTAATAAAGGGCCCTAATTCTGACATTAACCTTGACAGAGTTATGTAGTCTTGTCTGTTGACGGAGGATATAATGGTTAACAAGAAGTGTAAGTATCAAAGCAATGTCTCTTATGGTTTTGAAATAAAATGAGGTGGTACGAAAAACGGAAATAAGTTGTGACACCAACGCAGACGCCGTCGCCGAGGCGAGTAGGACAGCTCCCGTTTTCTCAGTTGAGCTAAAATCGCAAAAGTAACGAATATTGTAAAAACAAATGCGAAAATAACAATTATATTTACAATAATGTATATTATATTTATAATAATGTATATCTCTTACAGGTTTATCAGGTCTGGAGAATGTCCCTGCGCTGGGAGTATATAAAACAGTATGGGAATTACGTAGAAATTGGAGTTTACGTGCTTTCTCTGTTGTTTGTCTTGAATCTAACCGGTGATGCAACCTATACAGAGGTTAGTCACTATGCCATAAATTCACTTAAAGACGACCGCTATAGATTTTTTTTCAAGCATTGCGAATTTTATGAAATTTGGTTTGTTGTTAGGTAATACCTGATAAGTCAGAATATTAAATTAAAAGTTAGGTCCCCAGTCTTATTTTATATATAATGGACACTTTTTAAAGTATACCCTTGAAAGCAGTGAAAATAACCTCTATCTCATGTTTATCAATACTAAAACTCTAAATTTGGCAATTCACCATTGTGTTGTAGTTCAAACGTTAAGCAATTAATCATTTTTTATCAAACGACATGAATTCAGATTTCAAAATGTATTCACCCTGAAATTAGATCATAAAGACAAACGTGTTTCTTAAAAAAAATACATACAATTTATTGTCTGTTATCAAAGCTTTTTTTTTAAATGTTCAAGCATTGAGAATTTCTTATTTTTATGCAGAAGAAACGTTCAAAGAATACTTTTTTGAAAACTTATCTAAAAATGATAAGTCACCAGCCTTTTTATTGTGAGCTTTGTTATTGGATGGGAGAGTAGTGGTTGGGGGGAAGCCATGTGTATGATGCCACTGAAGTAAGACAGATAGTTCAATAAAACTTTAATCGGAAAATTGTGCACATTAGAACACATACAAATATTATGTAACAAAACTATATCCTTCTGAAAGCATTTAAAAGGGTTAAAAAGTCAATGTTGGTTAAATAATTTTTTCGTTGGTGTTTTTTTTGTTATTTTTATATTTTTGTGATCAATTGTTTTTTAGCTATACGTGTAGTTGTATGTATCAAATATGTAACAGTGATTTGAACGCTTAAGATACTTCTTTTTCATGATTTACTTTAAAAAGTGATATACATAACATTTAAAAAACAATATTTAAGAATAAAATTATTTAATAAATAACAAAGAACTTAACTACCGCGATCGTCTTCAAATTGAATTATAATGATAGATGATAATGAATGTGTATAAGCCTTATTTACATTGTCAAACATACAAATAAAGAATACAATCTTAAAAAGAAGTGCCCCTTAAAGCTACACATGGAAATAGTTAACCAATTATCATGGTAAATTTAACGTCACAAAAGATCGTTAAGTCATTAAACAAGAAAACTACTCGGGTTTGGAAGACACGTATAGATGATTTAGCATTTCCTTTACTCTCCGATGTATAAGCATGTTCCAGTTTCAAATAAAACTTGTTTGTCTTCACCGGAGACGTCAAATTGAAACTAAATACGATACTTCTCGAATTAGATCGCATAATCATCCATTTTTACAAAAACTTTCATGTTACGTTTGTATTCTATATTTTTGCTGATACTGAATGCACTAGTATAGTCTTTCTTATTTGTGTTTCGGTTAATCTTACAGATATACACTGCATAGAACTATGCGCCTTTATTCTTCAATTGTCACAAAATGTCTTTTTTAATGAAATGAAACTTATTTACAATGCATTATTTATATTATACATGTAAAATTCAATACAAGACGGGAAAGTTGGACTCGTTAAACAATATGATACATGTAGTATACATGCCTGTATCCGTATTATACATGCACATGCTTATACAACGAAGCATAAAAATATCCCAAGCGTACAGTATTCTGAAGAGTTATATGTACTAAAAAGCTTTGCACAAACCTGAATGAAATATGTTTTTTTATTCTAGAACTGGCATTGGTTGATTGGAACATTCTCTGTCTTTTTTGCCTGGGTAAACTTACTGTCGTATTTGAAGAAGTTTGAAACAATTAGCAAACATGTGCAAACGTTTGAGAGTATCTCTGGAACATTTCTGAAAAGAATTTTCTTCATTATTGTCATTCTTCTCATGGCGTTTACGCTAGTATTTAACAGTATTCACCGAAAAAAGGTTTGTAACATTTTCTGAGATTTATATTACATTACGCATAATAAATGACAACAGGAGAAAAATCTCTGATTCAGAATCTTTTACATTTACCTTCTCTATAAAGCGTTTACAGCATATTCTTTAGTCCGCACACTACAAATAATTATACAAAATGAGCCAAGGAGTACATATTAACGACTTTTAACTGATTTAAATCAACGTTCTGCTAATCTAGAGAGACAGAAACGCTCATTAAGTGGGAGGGTTCGCGGGTTTTGCTAGTGTCAACTAAATGCAAACAGCGACTCGACATACCGGTTAATACTTCTAAGTTCCCCGAAATCAAATAGATGAAAACAAATCTTAGTAGAAACATTGTCGTTGTGTCGGGTTCAATAGTGATACTATGCCTGGAAATATGCATGAAAGTAAAAATTACAACGATACAGTATAAACTTATGGAAACTCAAATAATACTCAACTACGCCTTGAAGTATATAGAGCAGCTTGAATATAACTTTTGAATTATGAGTAGACAAGACAATCTCTATTCGATTTATCATATACTGTAGATGGAAAAGAAAGATTTAAGAATGCGTTAGCGTAACTACTAGTTGTCTGTCATTTGGCGTATGGTGGCTGGCTGTACATGGTGCATTCATCAAAATAGGAGTGCACCTCATTACTCTGTCACATGGCAAATATTTTGTATAAGAATGCTGAAATATGCTCATGGCAGAGTTACAATAATAGTAAATGACTTTAATTAAATTACCACGATAATAACGTTACAATCGTTTAATCCCAAAATGGTAAAGGGGACAACAAATAAAGCAAAGTGCCAATCGTATGAATCCATTTAGCTGTAATAAGTTTTCATACATGTATTGATATGCTTACACGTAACAAAATGGCAAACAGCATGACGGTTTTACATTATAGATTTTCATAAATTAGTTAAATACTATTTTATTGTTCTATGTACAAGTACACGTATAACATTTGGATACAAACAATCTAAATACATTTGACAAATGGATTTTGCCACGAGTTATATCAACACCAGTAAACGGCCCTCTCCAATTTGATATATATGAATGTAATGGCAAGATGGTTGTGGATACGATTTTGTTTAACATAGAAACTAAGTAAAGTAAGACAGAAAGGTCTTTATTTTTTTGGAAGAAGAAAAAGAAATGACAAGAAGAAAGATGATTTAAAACAAAAAGAAATATCAGTGCCGTCAAAAAGGTACATGAGGTAATATTTATTAAGTATGTAAGATAAGAAAAAAAAAATGAAAATAAGTAATAAAAGGATAAGAAAGAAAACATTGGTGCAACCCACACACCACCGCAATATGAACTCCGCCGCCGACTTAAACACCCCGCCAAAACCCACAGCAGAATTTGTGGAGGACATAGATTTTTAGAAATCACCATTGTTAGAAAACCTTCTAGTGTTCATAATAAACTTTTGAACCTCGTTAAATACCGGGGTATTTTTAACGTCATTTAGTGCGTCATTGCCAAATAGCAGCTTTGTTGTGCTGAGAGGGTGAAAATCTCTAGTGTTGCGGAAAAGCTCAATTCTTTCATTTGAAAAAAGTGTACATTTTAAAAAGTAATGTTCTGCATTTTCTTCACCATGTCCGCATTGGCAAACAGGTGAATCTCGTAGATGATTGTAGAACAAGTCAGCATATAAATTGCTGCAGCTGTTTCTTATTCGGGCATGATGTACTGCAAAATATCTTTTACCTGATAGATAATAGCAAGAAACAGTTTTGAATTTAAATAGTGTTTTGAGTTTTCCTTTAAATTGAAAGAGAAGGAGATTCTCTTCTTTCTATGTTGAAGTCATTCCACAGTTTAAGGGAAGAAGGTGACCTTTCTTAAAAAGATGCATACATTAGCAGTTTTCCACGCTCTAGGGTATATATTTTCTTTGACTGATCTGTTAGAAACTATACATAGTGGTATACATGTTGATTTAGATGTTTCCTTTAGCATTCTGTGGCTGATTTTGTCGGACCCGCTTGATTTATTTATAATTAAATTACTCAGAATGTAAGTTATTTCTTTTTCAGTAATTGCAATGTTTTAAATTTTATTTGCTGGAAAAAAATCAGGGAGTGATGTGTTTTTATCATCAAGAGAAGATATTGACACGAAAAGGTCATTAAGTGAGTAAGCTTTGTCTTCATCGGTTATAGAATATGACCCATCGGTATTTATCAGTGGTGGAACAGAATGACATGTAACTGCAATATCTTTGACTAAAAGTTTCAAAATTTTCCAGTATTTATGGGGATTCGTCGAATTTAGATCACAAAGGCGAAATTCTAGACAGCTGAAAAAAGATTCTTTTGCATATTTTTTCATATTACTGACTTTGTTCCTTAACTTTTTGTACCATAACCAATCAGATGATTTATCAGCCTTTAAGGCTAATAATTTAAGTATATCTCTTTTGCGTGATGTTTTCCTTATTTCTGAGTTGTACCACGGTTTATCGTTAGGTCTTACAGTGAAAAACTTTGTTTGAATACTTTGCTCTGCAATATTAAGAAATGCATTTGCAGCTTCGTCAATCAATTTCATAAATTCAGATTTGAAATCAGCCATTACCATTTTTCGGAATTTTGGTCTAAATGTTTACACGTTTATTATCTTTATAATCATGTCTTAAAAAAATAAAATTAATTTTGACTTTTTACTAAGAGACATTGATTTCATGTAGTAAAGTTGAACATTAAAATGTTCTGCCCAGTTGAAGAAGACATCCTTTATTTTGCAGGTAGCTTAACCATGAAGGGGTAGAACCTGAAATGATACAAAGGCAGAAAATGCCATCAGTAACTCATAATGCCTAATTAACAACATTGATATTCAAGAAGTACATGATTTCAAATATTAAAGCTTTAAATATGTATAAGAATTATTATAAACGTTTGGTATTGAAGTGATTTGCAAGAAACAAAATTTACGAAATAATTTAAGTTCTAATGTAGTTTTATTTAGGTACGAAAATGTAAGGTATGAATCCTGACACAAAGAACCTGACTTTGTTTGACAAAATTACTTATTTTAATATTCGTAAGAATAATACCTTGAACATAAAAAATGTGATGTATAAGCTGTGGTGGGCCGGAAAAGGTAAACAAATTGGACTAAAGTCATTGTTTTCAAAATGGCGATCACAATTTTTTTTCTAAAGGTCTATTGCGCTAAATTGTACAAGGGCGGGTCAACAAGAACCAAATTGACTGTTTGTCAAACACATAAAAGAATAACCCAAGAAAAAAGTGGTTCTGGTCACATGCAACTGGTGTTTGGACAGAAACCCCCTTTTGCCACCTTTGCCGGCATTATGTTATCACAACAATACATCTAGAGTCATACAGTAATCGTACATAAAATTTGATTGTTATCCAAGCATAGTCTAAAATTTCAATGTCGGCATCACCAAACAAATCTAATACTGTCATACACATCATTTTGAATATAAATAATTTGTACACCGACATACACCAAAACATGAGTATTTGATACAAATCGGGTAAAATACGAGTAAATGGCAAACCTTTATATCGTGTATTATTACATCATTAGGCTGTTTAGCGAAAATTATTTGAGAAATAAGATAATTTCGCATGCAAATAATAAAACTAATGCAGTTTTGTACAGCATACAAACAATAACTGGCACGTTATTACTCGCTTTTACTTACAGCAACTGACGTCAGTTTTGTTAGCGCTCTTTCTCAAAATGTCCACCGTTGCATTCTGTACACAGTTGTCTTTAAAATAAAAATGTCGGAATTAAAGTATCATAAATTATCGCTTAAATGAAGAATCCCTGGCAAAATGTATTGTAGTATGATTAATCTTATGTATAATTGATCTTTACTGAAATTACAAGTAAGTATAATTGTTAATAATATGCATTGTTGTAATCAAAGCTGTATTGTTTGATAGCCCAATGCTTAATAAATCTATGAATTCCTTTTTGTAGGAGGAATTTAATGGTTTTTGGGCTTCATTCCTGATGACAGCTTCAATGTCAATAACTGGATTTGGTTATGAATCGGAGGACTCTTTTGAGAACCTGGATGGACACAGTGATATAAGAAATGTCGCATACTTCTTCCATTGTCTGTTCTTATTAATAATGAACATCATTATTATAAATTTGATGGTATGTTTTTATTAAATACTTAACCACACTTCAACTACTCATTTCTAAATCTAGTACAAACCTAAATAAATAAACACATCAAAGTCATATTGCTTTTCACTCCTTTGTCAGAAAGGTACAAGGCAACTGCAAGTACGTACGCATTTATAAGGAAAGTGGTTGGAAAATTGACTACAATAAGTCTAACAGAATAAATCAATGCTATTAAACTCTATAGCACTATTAAAGAGCAGTATTGTATGCAAAAGTTTCATTTTTGAAGAAATGCCAAATTATTTCAAAACAATTTTGTAGGTTGGCGTGGCTTCAGAAAACGTTCATTCCCGAGTCAGCAGTTCCATACCACAGGTAGAAAGTGTTACATAGTCTTATTTATTGTGCTTGTTAAAACAATTTCTAGTGGTCACTAGACAATGCGTAATTTTCAGAGAAATTATCCCAACCGGGGGCGTCCGGGAGGGGAGTATCTTGGAATACTATTTCAAACAAAGTATTCGACACACAATTGCTAGTAATTTAGAAAACCTTTCAAATGATTATTCTTATATACAATGTCAATGAACGTTTACCAAATACAATTAAAGACAAAATTTTCCATCTAAGTAACATCAAGTTGAACAAATGTGTTAAAGATGGCGAATCAGTTCATGTAGTTTTGGCAACTGAATGAATTATTGATAAAAACTTAATAAAATCATTAATCCGTCTTTCATGTGTTTTCAATTACCCTTTCAGTTTAATAAAAAAAAACTAAAGGCTAATCGAAAACAGTGCTAGATAGTGTTGACTTATTAAGACAGTCACATGTGAAGAAGGATAAATAGACAGAAATTTTAATTAAATATTTTCAACCTATACATACGACGAATTAAGGGGTCTTAGCTAATTTCTAATAGGATTTAAATTAAAAGTTAAAATATCTGAAGGTATCTTGACAGTCATACTGTTGCAATTATTTCCATTGTTTTGTGAGATATTACAACAGATATTACATTATATATTTTATCACAGAAAGACATTGTTCCTATTTCAGATTGAATTCGTCTTGGACATTGGGGGAATCTTACGTTGTTTCATTGACACATTGGAAAAAGTTGGACAAAGCTGCAAATGCATAAAGACATATTCCAAGAAATTAAAGAAATGGTTTGTCCTTAATCCGACCGAAGAGATGTCTTTAAGGAATAACATATCAACAGATATTGTGAAGCTGATTACCGATTCGAAGGTAGTACCAGAACAATTTTAATCAGATTCAGTTAAATAGTATCTTGCTCGTCTAAATATAACATCGTTTTTCCATAAATTGTTGTTCAACGATTTTGAACTTGCAAATTCATGCCAGGCTATCGTCCTTGCTAAAAGTATTCCAAAGCTCATTCAGATTATGAAATTATATATTAATCAGTGGGCGTTCATATTTGTCATATATTATACAGACTGCGGCAGCTGAAAAGAAAAATATTGAGGATTTTCGATATCAAATTAAGATGAATACCGATGGACTTAAAGAAGATCTAGACGAATTGAGGAAAGAAGTTAAAGCGATGACAAAATCAATCGAAAGCTTATTAAAGTGTAAATCATTGAAATAGTGCGTATATGTTATACAGCGAAAAGTTTTTGAACTAGTTTAAATTTTTACTTTGAGTTCTTACATATAACTTCATACGGAATATTTTCATGGTAGGCAACATGTTTATTTACATTTAAGTTGTAGTATTTTATGTGTTGTTAGATTATATTTGTTTTACATATGTTATTTATAAAAATGCACATTCAATACGTTATATAACAAAAATGCCAACATGGCCCTATATCACTCACCTGCGACCTCTAAGGATTTAAAAGGTTTTCCTTTGATTTGATTGGGTGACCCTTTTTATCCCAGATTCGGACTTCGTAATTGTTTTTAACGTTCTCGTATCCAAACTAACCTTTTACTACAGGTGTACATGAATTATAAAAGTGTATATAATACGATTCTTATAAAATTTAATTATTTAAATGAATAAACACACATGAGGCTGATAAGTGTTGAAATAAACAGATTATTTACATGTAACAGTACAAATGTAATTGCTTAAGTATTTTCGTGAAATTTATGTTCATAAACTCTGTACCAGGTGATCACAATACCTCACCTTGATTACTTCTTTTTCTGGTGAGCTAAAAGAAGCATGTTCAGTCCTTTTGGTCTTAGGTTGGTAGCTTTTTTCTAGAATCAACTTTTTTCAGGAGATATTTTATTTTATTTTATAACACATGTTTATTATTACAAACAAGCTCTATCGCTTTTTCAAAGACTGTACTAACATTGATGTAAGTACCTTTTATTATCATATGAAATATAGATGAAATACATATATTACATGTACATATTTAATTCCCAGTTTTACAAACACCACAAACATGCATGTAAATAATATATTTATGAAAAAGTCTTGATTTTGAGGATTTACTATTCCTTATTAGTACAGTCATTCTGGGGTTGGACCGGGAAAAAATTTGAACAGAAATGAAACCTTCACCATGACTTTGCAAATGGACTACCTTTTAACATAAAGAAAAGTTCCCATTGATATGTGTGGTGGAAATGTT
>JAUMHA010014231.1:0-16715 GCA_032359765.1 Saxidomus gigantea
TCTGTTCTGGTGATTGTCAGAAAAAGAAAATATGTGCAGATTTCAGAAAGCGATCAAGCTAAGCCTTCTGGACTACCAACCCCACAGTTTGGGGACTGAACTGACGAGGTACGCTTGCTAAGGGGGATACACTTGAGCCAGAAATTCTCTAACGCTGTATCCATGGTATAGCCTGGTAGCAGAAAGACAATGTGTCTGACTAGATGCACACTATCTAGTTCAAGTTTATACAGTATGCGACCTTAGATGGTACAAAAATGTCAAGTTTCTTAAGTTTCATTGTTTGTTCCAGTTGCCGCACCATTAACTGTCTCGTACGGATTAGACCATCTGTTATGAATACCATGAATTCAACAAACATTTGAGGTTTTAATTTTGATTTGGTCATGAATACAATCTGCTTTGTTTTTATGACATTAGATTTATATGGACTTGACAATTTCGTACATGACCAATTGTCATCTACTGTTCTGGAGGGGACAAGTCCATCTGTTTGCTGCCGATTTTGACATCGATCTTATCAGTGTTGAGAAGCTTCTTCATGTGTTGTTTCACTGGCAGGTAATTGATACTAACTTCTTGTTGGTGTGCTTTAAAATTGGTAAGGTGTATCAGATATACACGTTTTAATAAGAATTAGTTTATAGGTACATACTAAAATCAGTCGGAAGTTCTCCTGCAACATTGCTCCAGATCACAAATAGGCTGTTCGAGCGTTACCATTCGCTCATTTGCCTTCCTAAGCTCATTTTGAAATAAGTATCTTTACTCCTTACGTCTTTTGTTAATAGCTGTTGGTCATCAAATGTAGCATTCAAGACAATAAACTATTGTTTTATGTCCAGTTTATTGCTAATGACCGAAACACAACAGTTAATAACGACATCATTGTTTCAGAAAGTGCTTCAGAAAGATGGGCCAAAGCAGCAGACTTCGACAGCTTGGTAACATTGAAAGAATTACATTGTATTAAAAAATTGTAATCAATATCTGGACTGTGATCCATCTGTTGGCCTGAAGTTTAATGATTCAATGTTAGCCCATCAAAACGACGTGTCGCATGCATGACCAACGCCCCTACCTCAAACTTCAAGGTGGCACTTAGAGCTTAAAAGAAATGGAATCATTTATATATGCACACATTCGTGTCCGGACAATAACTTTGTCATACATTAAAGGATTTTTAAATCACTTGGCACACATTTCAAACACATCAAAACGACGTGTCACGTTCCAGACCAACGTCCCTAGCTCACAGATCAAGGTCACACTTTGAGTTTAAATGTAATGGAGTAATTTATGCATGGTAACTCTGTCATGCATGGAAGGATTTTAAAAATACATGGCACAATTATGCCTATAGTCGCTGTTAAACGTATTCAAAATAAACTATGGAAAAACACAATATTGGTGTATCAGATACCTATCTAATAAAAACGCATGATTTTGTCAATTATCGGAGCCTGGGACGAAAAAGGGTCACCCTTTTCCTTTACCAATTATATAAGTTTATGGGAAAATCAATAGCAGTACCTGAATATGGCACTGCGTACATGTACATGCAATTTATTCCGAAATATTGTCTGTTGACAATGCACCGAGTACTCGGAAATTGCGCACAACATTTCATAAAACTATTTTCTTAGGCATAGCTTTCAATCTGTTCAAAAGGCTGGTTTCTTTGCGTGGTAATTTTGGTAAGTGCTCGAGATCCTCGTACTTATTACATAATTAATGTTCTGGAAGACACACTGCAATTTTTTTCTAATTAGCAAGAGGATATGAAGATAAGCGTTATAAAAAGGAAATATGATTATAAACAAAAGGGGAATTTTACCTTTCCCCCATGTAACATCCGGTATTTTTACTGAAACTAACGTACTTGTTAATAATGCACTTCCTCTTTTAATAATAAATAAAAAGGCGCCTATAAATAACATCGTTATTGCACGTAACATCATACATAACAAACGCACGATCATTTTTACACACATGTACATAGAAGTAGGTCCTTGATGTATGCTCAGGTTCACTGCAAAGAACAACGATAAATAACTGCCTCAGCATTTAATGTAACCACAGTAGAAGTTACTTGTTATATTGCTTTACTTTTTAGCATCAAATCATGCTGGAAAATGTGTTTCATTGTAAGTGAATTGAAGGAAGACATTTGAAGGTACAATATCTTTGAAGAAGTGCTTCGAACCCTTCCATGAAAAGAATTCAAGAGACACATTTAAGACGCCAAGCGCCATTTTAGTTAGATAACTGAAAACATGAAATGTACAGTAGAAGTATAATGTAATGTAAGAAGACACTGCGAAACCAGACTGCAAAAAGTAATTTCAGTACCATAATGTACACATATCCAAGATAATCTATTTTCCGTTAAGTTTCTTTTGCTTCTTATCACTATAATGTTTCATTTGTCAAAATAAATGTTTTTATGAATTTATTATTTCACATTATCACATCAAATGTCCTGTAAAAGAAAATCTCTTTGCCGGGCTAATGATAGTTACTCCAACTGGGATCAGTTATTGTTTCAACTTTATCGACATAATGTTTTGTATCTACAATTTTCAAACTTTACGCTTTATATAAACGTGTGTCGGGTTCTGGGCTAATATTTAATGTTTTTGTCATTTTTGTCATTTAAGTAGTACATTGTTATATATATGTTCCTTCAATAGTTTAATGACAATCATTCTCCTATCACGGAGGTATTTATATTTGATGTACAAATATATGTGACTTAAAAGTAAGATTGCAATAACTATGTAAAATGCTAGGAAGTGAAATGAACTTTCTATATCAATTCTACCTTTCTCTCCTCATGAATACGCACATTTATATGACAAATCATTTAAAGAAATGTGTTTAGCCGAATTTAGTGACAAGAAATTCCCTGAGCCTAGATAAGCATATTGTATCAACCTTGGTCTACGCTCGAAGTATTGTTTTTATTTTAAACCATCGTTATTTACAAATACAGCTGTTTGCTTCTGTGATAAAAAATGTTTCCGTTATGCATAGTTCACAAAGACTGAAAGACATTGAATGTGATAATTTTGCCGCCATCAAAAATTAATGTATTTTGTCATTTTTGACATTTTTATAATATCGTATAATTTTATATATTATGTTCTGTAATTTTAATCGTTACATATTCTTAAACTCACTATGCCCTGTCAATAGAGACAATTGATATAGTCATATATAATACATGTTTAAGACTATATTTTTACGATGCTTTCAAAATCAATACCTTGCAGTTCTGTTGCATGATGATTTTGTGCTAATGTCTTCTTGATTAATTGATGAATGTCGTCCCTACACAATACCTAATATATGTAATGATTGTAATTAAGTAGGAACTTAAGACAAGAGGATTATCTGATAGGGATTTTTATTGCGATATCTAAATGTGCAAATATCACAGACGATCTTATGTAATATTTCTACATCATAATTGTAAATGTAAATTATTTAGGAAAGAGCCAATATACATTAGGACAGACTGTTTAAAAAGGAATGATGATGTTGCTGTTTATTTTTTCATATTCAAAATAAAAATACAAAGTAAAATAAATTTCACAACATGTCAAATTTAAAACAGTTGTTGCTACAATAAGCCCATCCAGTACGACGTTTAAGTATTCAACATATAGTTAAGTGTGTAAATAACAATTACAACAGTCGTTTTGAGCAATGCAATTCAAAAAGAACAATAATGCGCTTTGAACGAATTTTAATTTTAATTTTGTTTACTTGGTTGAAGAAAAAATGTTACGATATAGAAAAACTATGTTTTGTCAACTGGTCGTTATAGCATCAAATATTCTCGGTATCAACCCGTTATTTGCCGACTAGTCAACGTCTAGTGATATTAATAAATTTACGATTTAATGGCTTCATCATGCAAAAAAGTACTGGCATCGACAAACTGTCAGTTAGACTGCCGATACTGAAACTTAGAATAATATAAAGAACTGTTGCTCAGTGCAGGAACACTGCGATTGGTGTAAAACATAACGCTTCGAGAGTTTGTCGCATTGGAAAAGCATTACGAATAAACAGTTATTGAAACTTTCAAGACTGACAGTCCATAATCATAGTATAAAAAGAGAACCAATCTATCATCATTGCATCACAACTATGAAAGCTGTGCACTAATGGTGATCTTATCATTTGATACATCAGCTTCAGAAAAAAATGATGTTTAATTCCTAAAAGTTAATGTTTTCACAAAAGGATACATTTATCGGACGTTTTTTTATCAACAAACAAAAAAAAGGATTCGTGATGTGAAAAACGCCCATCTGGAATCGAAATACAGTGATTTCTGAGTGATTATGACACCTGTGTAGATGTCTTATAACTTTATGATTGCACTGGTGTGATATATACAATCGCAAACAGGCCAATAGTTGGCAGATTTCTGAATTATCGAAAAATCACTCTTGCCGTTAAGTACTATCGGTACATAGAACTTTGAAATCGGACGCAGAGTATGTAGTAAATATAGTAATTATGGATGGGCATATACAAGATATAATTTTGCTTTTTGTTTTGTGCTTGTCTATGTCAAGTTGCGTGAGTACCAAGCAGGAATTAAATAGAACTACTTCGCTAAGAAAAGATGGTGAGTAATTTTTAACATGTTTAACCCTTTTTTATATGTATTGTATGAAAAGTAATTATACTTCAACAACGTTGCAAAAAGTATACACCTTTTTCATTTCTTGGTGAATTAATAGAAAACTCCATGTAAAGGTTATTACTCTCTCGAGATTAAAATATTACACAAAGAAATGTACTTGTTGACTTTCAACGCTGCAGAAAGATTGAAAATTGAATATTATTTGAACTTCATTTATTTGGTTCATTGAAATCAATGCAGTAAAATTATAAACACTAGCCTCCTTCACCTGGGATAACAAAATAAACACATGAGAACTTAATTGAGAAAGAAAATATATTTTGCTAATGGATCTATTTATTCTACGGTTTTACATTCATCTGTTTACCGTTTGTTTTACATGAAATCAATATTACAAGAGTTATGTAGTCTACATAATCGTGTTTTATTTGTCTTTTTTTAGATAAATTATTTAATATATTAATTTTTTTCCATTACTTAGGCCCTATCATGATTATTGTTTTCAAACTATTGCAATAGTTAAAACTCCGACACAAACAATGAGCAGATACAAGAAATTTAATGTGAATTGTGATAGACATCAAAATGGCTTGTAGTTATGTATTTTCTTTAAAACACTTCTTTCAATGACTAAAATATAACTTAGTCAGCAAAATTGAATATTCATCAATCAAAATTAGTATCAGACACTAAAACTGCACACATCTTAAGAAATGTTATTATAATACTGTCGGAAAATGCATTTAAATAATTATAAATGTTTTCAGCGATTCTTTGAAGTAACTGCAGTAACAGCAAATCTACTCTAATATTTTAATATTTCACTCAACAAAGTGGTATGAAAAGTGTATGTTCGTTGCTAAACAGTATCAAACAGTATAAAGAGTTTGCTTTATTTACATTATGCATATATGCTTTTAAAATACATTCCAGTTACTCATACAACAAAATGACCCTTCTCATCCACGTAAATCACATACATGAGTTTTCATTACAGATATATATTTTTCTTGAATATACAAATAAATTATTATAATACGACTACGAGTTATTGATTATATATGTCCGTTCACTGACTTAACGAATAACAGTTCTTTTCTGTGATAACGGCCTGAGACTGAGTCCGAAACCCTTTTACCTTAACAATTTTTATTAAGGTATTGGCAGTAACAGTATCATATTTAATCGCTGGAAATTTGCTGACAGATGTACATGCAAACCACAATTTAATGTCTGATCATTAGTTTGCTGGAATGTTTGCGAATAAATTGTGCAAAGATTAAAAACATCCTGACCATTACATACCCCTTTCTGCTGAATTTATTATTAGAGATATTGTGTTCTATCAGAGATCTATCTCAAGATATACATTTGAAACATTTTAAAAGAAATAAATCCAGCAATAGATTTGTCCGCCTCCGAAAGGAGTACAAGGAATTGCGCTCGGGATGATTTATTTGCACAACAAAAGGACTTAATATTCTGTGATGTCTTGCTCATTTCTGAAAATAAATGCTTACATTTCCCAGTCGGCAACGATCATGTTATTTTCAAGGCTGCTTTGTTAATGAAAAGTTCCGTTTGAACATAAAGAAGGGCACAGTATTCAAAATTTCGTAGTCACGACTTGAAAAACGGCTTTTTCAGAAAACTAATGGTTTCTTAATTCCTCAATTCCCAAACGTGAAACAAGATTTGAATAAGAATAAATGTACAAACACAATTGGATATTTGTGAAGACGTACATCTCAATATTGTTATTGCTGATTGATAACGCAACAGGCTTTTCAATAAATGAAAACAGAAATATCTATTTTGCTAATGCTACCATTACAAGCAACCAAACCGATCGATCGGTAACAGTGTCCACATATTTCGGAACTCTAGAATTATCTGAAAGTTCTCTGTCAGACTAAACTTGCTCATTAACAATTGTCTATCTAATAATATTGTTTGTTCTTTGAAAGCACAGACAGACACATTTTGCATCCCTGATTGCAGTGTTTTAATCCAAATATGATTGTCAAAAACAAAGCTGTGCTTTCTACAAAAGAAAGACAATTCCGGAAATCGATTCATCAAAGAAGAAGCTATGAGCCAACCTGATCATTGAAATGCCATTATTTTGACAGCGAAGACTATGCAAACAAATTCTGTCCATACAAAAGGTAGACACTCGTACGTGACGTACATTCAGAGATTGAATACAAAGGAAAATCCGTTGTTATGTCAGAGTTTGCTATTTGATAGAAGTCAACTAAAAAGGTAGTGATTATGGTCATCTGTAGCTATATATACGAATATATTTCATGCTTCCACCAAAGACATTAATATTGTTACTAATACTGATAACAATTAAAGAACAGGTATATTTCATGGACATTTGCTTTAAGTATTGTAGATGTCCGCACATAGATATAAATATGTTGCACCTGACTGACAGATTGTCGTTTCCCGCAGCACGGATATCTAAGAGCGCGACATTATCTCAGCCTCGAACTCATAAAAGAGTCTTGAAATGCTGCTTAGGACTGGATACGTTTACAAACTTGTCTCGTTCATATGGCATTACAAGGAAAACAATAGCTATGTATAAAATCAGTACTTTTTCACATTCAAAGAAGTCAGTAAAATTCAGTATAATGCTAATTTAAAACGAGACAAAAAGTCTCGAATTGTTAGGTTAAATATAAGCATTACTGTATTGTAATAATTTTATTTAAAAATTTCAATATCATATATTTTAGTTACCATAAGCAAATTCACACGCTTGTGTAGATATCTATTATAGTTACACCTCGCTAATACAAAGGCATTCATAGACAAAGCCTTTACCTAATTAAAAAAATAGCTAGAACTTAAAATATGTACACTAGACTGCAAAACATGCTACAAAACATGCTAAAGGTACATGTAGTAATATTTCTGGAAACTCTATATAGATACATACAATTTCATACAATGCATACAGTCACAGAAATAAATGCTTTAAATGCTTTTTTCTACTTCAGTTGTTTTTCTGTTCACACAGCTTGCTAAATAATGTGCGTTTTGTAAACGTACCAGTCAATCTCACACATCTGTTACAATTGAGTTAATGTTAATCTATAAATGTACATGTGTGTACATTAACACATTTTTAAAAATACAACAAAAGCGAAAACATTTACTTTTTCCATTTCTTCTTCTATAAGATAACTTCCATACGCTTAGCTGAAGGTATTTCATTTTCGTCACTTCTGGATAATGGCACTTATTTTAACGGTCAAGCCCATAAAAGAAACAATCCTGTTTTACATATCTTGTATTTTTATAAAGTAATCTTCGTAATCTTGTGCAAACATACATGTACTACTGGCACCCTTTTGCTCAAGCTTATAAGCCCCATGTGCAGGTTTAAATGAACCTTAGAGTTGACGGCTTAAATATAAATATATGTAGCACAATTGCATTATACCTACCAGACTGACAAGAATACTAAGTTGTATCTACTGTTTTAATCTCCAAGGAAAACTTAGCTCCATTTTCCAACAAACTCATCAATATTCCGCGATCCCATATGGGCAAATTTACAAAGAACCTGCCAGCAGTGTCCCAAATGTGACTACTTGAATTATTTTGTATGACACGTCTTATATGTTTTCGGAGTCATGCCCACGGTATCACAATAACAGATAGCAGTGCATGTATATATAATTTATTAATGCAAATTTGGGTGTGAAATACACGTTCTAGATGTTACAGTTAGCGAAATGCACACGAAGACCAAATATCTTTATCCAATACTAACTATATGCATACTTCAGTATTGTGTTATTGTTTCAAAAAATAACAAAATATACACAGAAAATGTATTTTCAGTCAACAAAATAAGTGTTATTTTCTCAGAAATAATAGTCAACATCACTGTTGCGACACAAGTTGGTTATGAAGTTGCAAGAGAAGGCATAAGGTTGATAAATTGCAAAGTGTTTCATCGATTAATCGGATTGATATTGGCACAGAAATAGTAAATTTCATAAATAATCAATCGAGAATTCATGTTAGAAAATAAGGTTTAGAACATTGTTTTATATTTGAAATCAGACAAGTATTGAGAAAATGTTGAAACTTCGTAAAATGTCAAACATCATAACGTTGAACCGGTGATAAATTCACGTGATCGTCACATAATCGTCAGTATATTTTTGTTGAAATACGTGCATGACGAAAACTAAAAACTTTACGCAAAATAGTTAACATTGATTTCTTTCCTTTTCAATTAAAAACACGATGGAAATATGTCACAAAAACTACTTCCGTAAATTTTCGCAAAATATCACAAGTTCGTGGTCGTTTCAATCGTGCGGTCGCAAATTTTAGACATCATAGTGTTAGAAATATTTCTGATCCGAACTAAACAAAACATTTGGTCTTTTATTTTGAGGTTCATGACCTATTTTAGTAAATATCGTAGTTTTGATGCTGAAATATCAATATCCTCTAAAATGTCGGTACTTTAGGATATATATATCGTTTGGGCTGTAACGCAAGTTCTTACTTCACATTATATTTTCTCATGCTACAGAGGTACATAGTAGGAAGTGATTTTGCAACTTACAATTTGATTGTTTGTAATATAATATATGTACCGTTTTCTTACCTAAGTACGTTAAAAGAACCCATAGACGTTTGTATTGCTTGCAATATTTCAGAATAATGTCAATATTTCTTTGATCTGGTACAAAATACTCATAACATATTTATAATATATCATTATCGGAGTATTGTATGTCTTGCGTGTAATTATTACCCCATTTATTATTTACGTATTTGCTAATTATTATAATAAGAACGACTGATTCGAAGATGTTAAACAGTTATCTACATTATCAATAATTTATTGTTTGTAGGAACCTAGGGTAACAATCTGTGCCTGTATTTGTTTTGTCACTGAAACCATCATTGATGGATGTGTTATATGTAGAATTGATATTGCAGGATGACAAGAATGTGACAGTTATTGCCTAGCTATTTCTCTCTGGAATATGCTTTGTTCGTTTAATTTTCAAGTGATATCCCAAAGGCAAAAGAATCCATCTTTATAGATGTATAAGAAATTGCCTGATTCATCTCTTCTTGATTAAATGCAAATTTTTTGTACCAATCTCATTACATCTCCCAACACCGTCACTCCCTAAAATTAAGTGAATACATTCAATTTTACTGCAATAACCCAGGAAATAGAGGCGTTTTCAATCTGATTGAATATTAAAACACCTGGTGTATATTCATTTAGCTGCATTAAGATTCACTTAAGATTTGTCTGACATAAAACCACTTTGGCAGTACAAAATGCTCAGGTCACTTTATACCCCCATTGGAGTGATAATCATAATAACATTCACGTTGTTAGCTTATGCATGCTTACAAGTATGTAAATATCTTCATGATCTTATCTATAGCTTTAATGGAGTTTTTCATCCAGTCTGCCACGGGCCGTTTTCAAATGTATACAGTGATTAAGTCCATTCGCTTGACTTTTGATGCTTACAGTGCACTTTGGTTTAGGTTAATGACCGTTAATGACAGTGCATTTCTACACCTTTAAGTATAAATGGCGATTAATGCTGAAATAAGTTTGAAACCAAACCCCTTTTGTTAGCAAGACACGTGACCTTTTAGGACTACATCCAAAATCTCTTGTCGCATTTTACCAAATTCTTTCTCCTTGATGCTATGTGGTTAAATACCTAGGATAGGTGATGGTCAAACAAAAACATCATTGGGAATTATTGAAAGGCAAATGCCTAGTTTCAACTAAACTTTCTAACATAAATTCACTACTTGAGTGTATCAGAAGGAAGACTTATGTAGTGTATTACAACGTTCGGCGGAATGTAGTGACTTTATGGAGCCATGTCCAATAACCATTCTTTGTATATGAACGTTTAAGGCAATGAAGCACCAGTAAATTTACCTTATCTTGAACAAAGGAAAACATATTAATATTTTACGAATGACTCCCCTCTGTATTCATTTATCTAGACTTTGTACATCAAGTTGTTTTTTTAGCAAAACGGCAGGTATTGTTCACATACACAAAACACTTACACTACCAAAATCTGTACAGTCGCTATCATACGAACACAACTGTTCTGTGCTTCAAGCACTGATACAGCTGGGACATGTATATAACTTTAATTGTAAGTATAAATGCGTACCAAGAATACTTTGCAAAGTTTACCAAAAATATTTTCATTTTTTGACATTAATAAAATGATATTCAAAAGATGAAATGAAATACAAAAAAGTTTGTCCATAGTTTTGTTAAATACAGCGAGCTAAACTTTATGATATGGGTTGTTCTTTTCCTTTAAGTGATTGCCGTTGCCAAAAAGCCAAGTCATCTTCAGAAATCGGTTGATACAATGTAACCGAGTATTTTAGAAACTGTATCTACTGTAGATATTTTCTGAAAATTTAGAACGTAACCTGAAAAACTTGCAAGAAATGGTCTTGAGTATTGACTGTCTGACTAGTGATTCATGCGTCGGCCGGGACTATAAACAATCTAATTTTCATCATCAAGAAATTGTAAAATGCAAAAAGGCATAGTTTGAATGTTATAGAAATATTTGGACGTAAGCTGTACACCTATTCCTTCGCTGAACGTGATGATTTCTTTTGGGACAAAATTGAGTTAAAATTGTAAATTTCAAACTTTCGTAACAAAATAAGCTGACAGAGTCACTCACAACCACTTTAAGATATTTTAGATTTTTTGGAAGAAATGCTTGCCATGACAGCATGTGACGATACTCCTAAAAAAACCTTCTCATCAAAGACTTGGTAGCTACTCTAGAAGCAAATAGTTTTGAAGAAAAATTATCCAGAAAAGCACCATCAAAGAATTCAACATTCGTGTGTGGTGAAAACAGCCAGAATAGATTGAATAAGTTTTCATTTTGTTTCAATAGTACTTGAAACAAAGTATGCGGTGTACACTTAGTGTTAATCTATTTCATTAAACCTTCAAAGCCATTCATAAGGGCAAATGCTTGCTTGCTGTCAATACCCATTTCTTTCTAAATATCTTGTCTTTCACCGGGTGTAAGAATGGATGTGACATATCGGAAGCATTATCAGGGTAATCAGATTTTCGTAGAGTACACACCCACTAGATAACATACATATTTTGTGTACCATGACACTTCTTACCAACTTGTCTGTCAATCACTTCACGCAGTACCTTTGAATCTACTCACTGTCGCATGTGAGGCTGATCAAGAGATCAATAGGAATGTCCCTGTCTTGGTCAATTTTGCAGAAATTGAGGTTTCAAATTGTGCTCAGGACTAAGTTGTTCGGCTGATAAGCTGTAAAAAAGTTAATATAAGTGATTAATTTCTACAATCTAAAAATCTTTATGGAACGGTGTAATAATCGTATGTATTGAGAATAATGAGAAATGAAAGTCAAACTCCACTAGTAATCGTATTCTCAAAATATATTATTAATCGACGGCTTAACGACTTGTTACAGTTTAGGAAAAGGTCAAAGCAAAGTTGTTTACAGTATAGAACAAATAACACAACATACAATAGATTCAAATCCGCAGATATTTTCACATAATTTGCCTTGCACATCGTGTATCTTTTTTTGACCGAAGGGCAGGGAAAACCAGCCGTTTAAACTATTTCATGATAACAAGGAAACATGTAATAATCGTGCTTTAATGTAAAGAACGAAACTATAGTTCGGTTAAAACTTTGCATAATATTATGTTATAATCAGTATTTTGTGTTCATGCTTTTTATAAGTGATATGGTCCTGACTAGCCTGGTCACCAGGCTCTGAAATATATCTTGTTCTAATAAATTTCTATCGGTTTTGTTCTAGAGCCGGTCTACTACTACCCAGAGCCGATTAAACAGGTTGCTTAGTTTGTCATACATATTGTGCATAACAACGTTTCGTGTAATAAGATATATAACGCTTCTAGTTTTACTTGTAGGACAAACTAAGCACCGCTTTCTAAGCGTATGAACAGCATATGAACAGCCACAGGTTTAATATATGTAATTTCACGAATCCAGCATTTTCTTCCCTTGTATCCTCACACTTTAGTCTGGACAATCATAGTAAAAATGATTTTTATTTATGCCTGATAATTTAAGAAGCGACATTGGTCGTTTATGCAAGGAAACTTAAGCTCAATACTTTATATCCAAATGGATTAAATTTAAAGTTTTTATTTGACATCAACTGATTATAAGTGCAGTACACATGTGTAACTGTAATCGCTGAGTTTTTGTTGTTATTTCCGTTTATTTTTTCAAACATTCTATAGGAAATTGTGTGTACATGCTATCCGGCAATATACTCAGCAGGTACATTTTACTCCCTTTTTTCATCACGTTAAATATTACTTTGTTTTTCCCGCAAAACATGCGTCAACATGTTTGACTTCACGGCCATTGTTATTATTTGTGTTATCCTGATGAAGTCGTCAGCCGAAACGTTGATCAACATATAGATCATAAGGAAGAACACGTGTTGTTGTTGAAGTTTTCCTCATATCATCGAAAATATATTTGAAATTCATTTTATTTCTTCTGGAGTAATTTGGTTTTAGGTTTTCTCTATTGCATAATTATATCCTTATACTCAAATAACACTTCAATAAAATGAGAAGGGCAATTAAGTGTGTGTGAAGAACTGGAAAATTAACAAATTTATAGCAGAGGTGTTAATTCAATAGTTCTCCTGAGAATATACTGAAATTAAATGTGTTTTTCATTTCCGAAAAATAGTAATTTTTCACACAAAAAGTCCGTATTGTGGGGTTTTTTTTATCTTCTGGTTCACAACCAATATTTTCATAAGCCATTTAAACAACGTAAACTTTTCAAACAATTACGTCAAACATAAAATAAAAAATATTTGTATGCTTTAGTGCAAAATCTGAACTCTACTCGGGAATTCTGTTTACACTTTGATTTAGATAAAGTCTTTAAAATAGATTCCCATTTCAAGAGAAAGCCAGAAAGTATGAGTAATAATGAAAGTGTTTTCAGCACAACGATATACTTTAAAGGTCCACTATTAAGCGAAAATTAAGTGACAGTTATTTCAATGGCAAGTACATTACCTTATGCAAGACACTTAATAATGAAGATTGTCAGGTTAAAATTTACAGAAAGTGTTTGGAACACGATGAAAAGTATGTGTTTTATGTTGAAATCTCAGTGATTTGACAAAATGACCACCCAGGTCTTTTTAACTTTCTTCATAATGTATAGAAAAATAATTGTACATGTACTGTGGTTTATTTAGAATTTCTACATACCAACTTCAAATAACTGATTTCTGTGTTTTCTAAAGTGTATTTGGATTTTTACTTTCCTTAGTATTGGACCTTTAAAATTTGCAACGGATGCAGTAACAAAGCGACACTGCAGATTTTGTAATCCAACCATTCTAGACCTTGATATTTTGACAACTAGTCCTTCATACTGCAATATGACAATTAAAAGATATTCTGGTTAGAGACACAATTACGATGTTTGAAATGTTCGCATTCGAAAACATTAATGTTTAGAATCCCTGACTAAAACATTGAAGCATTAACACATTCCTATGTTTGTATCACGAGTGTGGATATTGTTCATGTTTTAGATATTGCTAGTGGTGTACAGGGATATATAGGTCAAAGGAAAAGTTGAACTGCAATAAATCTTTACGTATGCTCTTATATATGTCTTATATTCATGTTCATTCAAATATGTAATGTCGGCATATATAATTATATCTAAGAATTTTAATTGAGTAAAGTGAAGTTTTTGCAAAAAAGGACACATATATTAATTTACTAATGCAGTGCAAACGTAAGCAAGAAGTCGGAAACATTTCACCTCTATTGCTATCAGTAAACTACATGAAAATCTGATTGTACCTGTTCATTTGATCTCTTATCTTGAGTACCAAAGCAGCTACAGATTTACATTTATTTACTGCTTATGTTAAATGTACTCCACAGTAAATAATATATTGAAGATCCGTCAGATCGTTATTTGGTAGTACAGTTTGAAATGTTATAATACAGTATATTTTATCTGATGCAAACAATGTGCAAATGCTTTAAAGACAACATGAGGAAGAACCCCTCTGATAATCCATTTTATCAGGACAAATCGTGAGTTGGAGATCACAGATAACCAGCACGTTTTCATTTTGCATAACACGTTTTCATCTAACGGTCACTTACCTGGAATACTGGAGATATAAATCATCTTGAAAGCAACGGTATAATGAATTTTTAACGAGAGAATTAAGATGTGATAAATTCTGATTTGAGTTTACAGTTTATTAGTTCATGTAATTAAAATTCTGTTTTCTTATGTCTTAATGTATAGACGTTGATTGTTGAAAATGGTAGAAGATTAACACATAGCGGTGAACACAATTGTGCTACATTAAACACCCGTAAACTCTTTGTTAAAGACACGTAAACATTGATTTATATCCTGTCTCAACCTCTTACACACAATTTGTATGTATCGAAAGTGTCATTAATTCAATCCTTTGTTTGAACGATAGTGTTGTCACGTATCATTGCATGTACATGTTCTTTTACATCTCAGAGAGTCGACAATCTTTATTAAGCTTCTAGTCAGAAATTCCGCTTGATGATAATTAAGGAAATTTATTTTATGTTTCTCGGTGGTTTATCGAAAATGTAACGGTGAATAATTTCCCGATAAACTCTATGCCCATTCAGTGTTCAGCGTAAAAAATATACCTAGCGTAATGAATGCCGGAAACCATATAACCATAAAATGACGTTATGTTTTTGATGCTTTTAGATGACGTTTCCCGCACTTTATTGAAATAAACTCGACAAAAATAGATTTTGAGATATAAAATAAACATAAAATATTGTATGCATCGATGTAGTATCACGATAACTTCACTCGTGAACACAAAATGTAGTTATTTTTACTCATGGCTGCGCCACTCGTGAAATTATCGCTTTTGATGCCCACTCGGTGAAATTATAACATGATGCATTTGAAATACACCGAAACCAACAATCATCTTCAGTGTATTTGTATTAAGGAGATGCATTAATTGAATTTTCACAAGTTGAAACTACGGTAAAACACGAGTAATTTTTTTTATTGTTGATAGAATGTGTCATGGATACTGATACTGCATATTTTGATAACTATTTTACTTATTAATTTCTTGAAAAAAGCAGTATTGCCGAAAACTTTAATTAAAAGTTGTTTTAAGTAGAAAAACAGTTATACTTTTATTCCCTGAGGAATATTTGAAAGAATTTATTGTGGAAATATAACTATTTTAGTTTGTGGTCTGTGAAGATAATTTGATAACTAAAATTTAACGTAACCTTGAAATTGTTATAATTATAGAGTAACACTCCCGTATGCTTTTTCAAAATTTAATGACAAATGCGTTTGTATTCGCATGACAAACCCTAATGCAAAGTAAGAATAACTTTGAGCATATATACCATGCTCGGTGTTCTGGCTATTTCTAAGTATATGTTTGCCTAAACCTGTTGTGTCAACGACAGCCATGTTGTTTGCATGTTTTGGGAAATATTTAAAATGGAATAATAAATGACTTTTACATCTGTTACTGTTGTTGTTTTGGTTGGTTAATATTGTTTTAATTAACTTTGGCGCACATTTGGTAACGTTTAACGCTTGATTACACACAGTAATCGCAATTAAATATGTTCATAACAATAGCTGCCAACATATGTACTAGATAAATATACATGTACATTGACGTGGTACATGATTGTATGTGTCGCTAGATTAATATTTCTTAAAATTAAAGATAGATATTTCTAGAAATTGGTATATCTCGCGTAAGTAATATTTCGGGTAACATATGTACATATAACATGTCAAAAACCAAGAAAGAATTTTAAATTCTTCAGAGTCTTGTTAAAAGAATTCAATTTTTTATTACTTCACCTGCTGACCGTTAGCACGCATTTATATACCCGTATTGTGATTCATTGCAACTAAATGATGTC
>JAUMHA010014342.1:0-20797 GCA_032359765.1 Saxidomus gigantea
CGGTGTGCGCCGAGCGACCTTATACACATGTATACGATGTGCGCCGAGCGACCTTATACACATGTACGGTGTGCGCCAAGCGACCTTATACACATGTACGGTGTGAGCCGAGCGACGTTTTACACATTTACTGTGTGCGCCGAGCGACGTTATACACATACTGTGGGCGCCGAGCGACCTTATACACATGTACGGTGTGCGCCGAGCGACCTTAAACACATGTACGGTGTGCGCCGAGCGACCTTATACACATGCACGGTATGCGCCGAGCGACCTTATACACATGTTCGGTGTGCCACGAGAGTAAATAAATTGAAACGTGCGTTATTGGATCAGCATGAACAGAAGATGTGTGCTGGTCATTCGCCGAAACACGTCCGTCAGGGAGCATAAATACATGTAACCTTTATTCTTTTTTCTTCTGACATTACAGAGACGATTCGATGGTTCAGTAAATTTCTACCAAAAGTGGGACGACTACGTCAAAGGCTTTGGAGAACTTAATGGCGAACACTGGCTAGGGTTAGAGAAAATTCACAAGCTGACCAAAGACGGCATCGAAGTTCATTTTGAGGTTAGCTTCACAAAGGCTGTGGATATCGAAGAAACAATCAGACACTACAGGTACCGGACAGCCAGTAAGATAATAGAAAGATACAAAGTGTTCAGTGTGCACGCTGCTGCCTCTTCGTACAAGATGACTGTCAGCGAGTCTGTGCCTCATAGACTTGACGGAGAATTGGAGAAGTGTAATGGGACAATCTTCTCTACCTATGACACAAACCCTAGGATTATATTTGAAAAGAAGGGAGAAGGAGGAGGCTGGTGGTACAAACCTGATAAGAATAGCCTCGGGAACATCAATGGTATATTCAGCAAGGTTTGGGGAGGACATAGTGACCCTAATATCCTGTCAAGTACTCTCATGAGTGTAAAACAAATATATATAGAATAAAACTGTTATTATACAAATGCTTCCTGACCAAAGTTTTGTTTTAAATAGCTGCAGGATAGATTGTTAAACAGTGTATTCACATGACATATAACTTAATCTCAAATGAATGGTGTTACAGTTGTGGAGTTAAGACAAACTTTTGATGATACTAAAATCGCTATATGCTGTGTCATTTCAGCGATATTACTCGTACTATTCAAAGTGACCATCGTACGATTAAGAGAGACATTTAGCATTCGGTTTTCGCTCAATCGAATATTGTGAAGAATAGAAAATAATCTTTATTAAAGAGGCACTCCCTACATCTAGCCGATTATATTCTCGAAACATAGATTATGTGTTCAATGACCGTAGAATGATAAATGAATGCAATTTCAAAGAAGAACCTATGGCGAAAAATGCCTCATTTTACTTCAAGTAATCAATACAGAGGCCTTCTGTAATAAATCGCATCCACCCATTAATTGTACAACAACAACTCTGCATAGATTATTGAATGGTTTACGGTACTGCAGAATATTTTAAACCGCTGGTTGTTTCTATAATGATTGGAATGCATAGCTGAAACTTTTAGGTTGAGTTACAATACTTCCAAAGAGTCTTTTAGTTATGTTTTGGAGGTTATTTCGTTTGGCATCAGTTATAGGGTATGTCCCTTTAACTACATGTACCATATGCATAGTCAAGGTTTTCTTTCGTTCCTATCTTGAAATTATTAAAGGAGTTATTTCTTGAATATTTTACAATGCAAGTGATCCTTTATGTACAAAATGGAGTAGTGTCATTTTGAACTGTAGCATACTTTAAAGTTTAAATCAAATCAAATAGCACCTTTCAGACAGAAGTTCAAATATTGGAAACACAAATAATCACACGATGCCTGGTCGGGAAACAACGAATGTGTAGAAACACATAGACTTCTGCCTTTCTCTAATAGTTTTTCACACTAACAGAAGTACAACAAGGATACTTCGAGGGTCCATATTTGGCGTCCAGCAAAGTTAAAATGATAGCCTCCACACCTTTTGAAGTTTTGATCATTAGCAATAATGACGTCATCAGCGATGCATAATAATAATAATAATGATAATAATAATAATAATAATGTCTTTATTTTCAGAAGGTAAAACTCATAACGTAAATACATTAAAAGCAAAATGTACATTACATATTTACAATGAGGCCTTCTATATATAACAAAGTAACAATATTAATCATACAAATGCATAACCGACTTAATATTGGCAATAAAATAAAGAGCAAACACCTGTGTTTTATAATGTAATGTAATTACTCATTAAAGATAGTTTGTAATGATACTTAAAAGCATTTAAAGAGACTGAATTTCTGGTGGTTTCTGGTATGGAATTCCATGTCTGCATGGAAACGATTTTAAACGTTTGTTTAAGGTATTCTGTTTTTGGCCTTGCGTGTGTTAAATTTCTCTTCGAGTTGGATCGTAAATTGTATATTTTGTTATCAGAAACAGTAATAAATTGGCATATGTATTCAGGTGCAATTCCGTTCAGAGCTTTGTATGTCATTACATATGCATGCATATGATGACATCCCCTTGCAGTATTGAAGTACTTCACAGGAATTATTACACGTTGAATGTTATGTATTATTTTTGTAACTTGCCCATTACAATTGATATTAATTTTAATCAATGGATTTGGATTGAATTTAGTGAGTGCGGTATTATGTAATGGTTACACGTTTCTTTTTGCCGTGTACGTCTGGATATGTAAACTGTTTTCACAGTATGTCACCCTCGCCTACCGACTCGGGTGACATACAGTGTAAACCGGGTACATTTCCATACGTACACGAGAAAACTCTTATTACTTATCATACCGGTACTCAACAGTTTATGTGCATGCTGCTGCTACAGTACTTCCGCATTAAGGATATCTATCATTTCATGACTTTGTTTTGTTTTCTCCAAACAGTCAAGCAGCATGAAATACTTCCAATTAGCTTTAATTTTGAGAACAATTGTCCATGATTGTTTTTCATCTGAACTTTCAGAAGTTATTTCAAATAATTTAAGTAGTTCTCCGTAGTGATTTATGGTCCAACGCACCTTAAGTTGATGTTTATAAACAGAAAATAGGGATTGTCATTATGCTTTTGTTCAGAATTTTTGAGCACAGTTTTACGGATATCCCGACAGCTTCACTGAATTTGAAAATTCCGTACATGTATTTACAATATTAATGATGATAACAAAATATAAACAGTAATAGATACATCTCATTTAATCAAATTTAGATCATTCTAAATTCCACGGAATACAATCAGCAAACCACACATCATCTACACATTACATAAATAGGTCAGCATCAAATAAAACTGAGTCTTTTTTATTTCCGGGACATGTTGAAAACGGCCAAAAGTTAATCATTTCTTAGACATGAATTTGTAAAAACAGTTTTCAATGGATATATGAACATATCAATATGTAGTCATTCTAGTTGGAGGATAATGCGACAGGGTTAAGCTTCTGTTCTCAATAGAACCTCACGGATTTGGTACCAACGGGTACAGGTGTCCCTTGGTAAGACGCCTACTTTCCATTATGGTTCAGTCAATTATGTTGAGAACAGATATAATACCAGAAATAAACATTACTGGCTGTTTTCTCTTTCTCTCATATATTAATTAGCTCTGTGTCTCAAACGCGATTGATCCAGTCAAAAGATCTTGTTTCACAATCGAGATCAAACAAATCAGTATGAAACATTAGTCATATTGCGAACTTATTGTTTATTTCTTTACTATCAAATTATATCAATTAGCAGTAACTAAATATTATATTTCGTATCCCTATCAGATACATTTTTGTTACAATCTTGTACGTTATCAATGTTTCAACACCGATGATTTATTGCACTATCTGCATATTTTAGACCTTTTCTCACAATGAAAAATACATCCAACGTATGTTATCTAAACAGTAAATCCGGTGTATGGTTCCGCTGTCAGATCAGTACAAACTGCGATGGGTCATTCAAACAGGCCTGTTGACACGCCTCTACAGTAGCAGGTCCATCTACAACAAATAATGCTTTTACAAAAATTCTGTAAGTTTTTGTGTTATTTCATGTAAATATCTTAATTTTACTCTGGCGTTTTAATGAGACTATAAAGAGAATTCTGTGCTAGTAGATCTATCCAGCTTTCCAGATTGGAAAAATGTACATTTAAATGTCAAGAAAATATTAGATACACAGTCTACGAACTGAGTAGAAATATGTTAAAGATCTGAGCATTACAGTGATACGAAATAGCATGTACATGTATAAATATAACAAATATGATATTAAATAACATTTGTACTTATTATTTATATATCTCTTATTCTAAATTGTATAAAACATAATTTTTATTATCAGCTTATATCTAGTCATACTGTTATATTCAAACGCCAACACACTTACTTAATGGAAAGAAATTATCAACGCCAGTATCACGTCTTGCAGATTCGATGGCTCTCTTTAGGGCAAACAGAGCAGAACAGCTCATGCATTGCGGAGGCTCACCACAAGCTTATACACAAAATAAACGCAGATTAGTTTATCTATGTAAGTAATAGATGATATTTGGTATAGTTTTGAAGATTTCTTCTCTTCTATAACTATATCTTACTACATACATGAAAGCCAATTTCAGCATTGTTAACTATTTCATACAGAGTCAAATATTGATTTTTCATTTAGTTTAATATGTAAATTTTTTTTTTTCAAATTTCAAACCGTTTGATCATTTCGTGCGGTGTGTCTGGCATTTTCTAATCGGAATATGTATAATTCAACATACAAGGCCGTTTAAAATGGTCAGGCTGTGGCCGGCATGTTTTACTTTGTACGGTAAGTCGGTAGAGATGCTCAAACCGATAAGCCATTTGACAGACAATTGTACTGATTTCAAATCGGCGACCTTAACTACACGACCACAGAGACTAGCCTTTACTTTAATTTAATTTAGAGTTTCCCTCCCTTTTAAAAATTCAGAGAGTTGTTTATAAATTTAGCTTTATAAATATTCATCTTTCGGCAATAGATAGGTCTTCCAAAATTCAAGAAAAGTAAGTTCCACCATTAAGTCGGCATCCTTTCAAACACTTTTTATCAAAACAAAACCCAGTTACAGCTAGTCAAAAGGAAAGGCGTGGTACTGGTCGTTCACATAATACATTTATTATGAGACAATCCACTTACTTCTTCAAAATAATCCTACCATCAATTATTGACACATCAAAAGACAAAGTTGAAAACAATTTTAAGTTTAATGACTTTCTGAATATTACATTACAGTACACTTGAGCAAATTTGACCCCTTTTTACCAAATGTCTAAAGATTTTGCAGCAATAATACTATCTTTGGGGCAATATAAGACCTAGAAATCGCTCATCACCACATTTACAAAATAAGGCAAACTTTTAAGAGTAGGTTGTCATGGCAATGTGCACACTTATGTTTATCATTATGTCAGATTCCTAGATATCTAAGAGTTCTTCGAAAATTGCAACCTGTAGAGCGTTATCAAGAAAAAGTTTACGGTTTAGACGGACGACGGACAAGCCACTATGGAATAAGCTTAAAATCACCATACTCTGTGGATTGTAGATGCATTTTGTCCTTTAGTACAATGGCCGCTCTGATATTTGATACATATTTTATGGGGGATTAATGCCCGTTTCAACCAAACTTCAGTTATGTACAGACGGGCAGTTTACCTGGCCATCGTTCCAGGGAAATCGCTCTCGATCTTCCGAAAGGTACTGCAAACTTACTTAGGAGTCACTTAGATAACGGGTCTCAATAACCCTCAGTCAGTGAATTATATAATGATTTCAAATAAGTGACATAAACCACCCGACTACAGATGCGAGTCTTTTAAAGGGAAGATAATCCATAACTAACATTTATGAAATTTAGTTTGTCCCTCCGTTTTAAAGTGCCATACATATATTTACCTTTAGCTCCAAGGACACCTCTAGGATTTGGATTCTTCTTCACAAAGTTCACTCTGAAGTCGACAGGAATATCCTTGGACGACGGGGGTTTGTACTCCTACATATACACAAGTTTATATTTAGTCTGGCTGTTGTGATTGCTGGGCTTGATGCTAATTACGGATTGCATTTCATTTTGGTTTATCTTATTACAGTATACAGATGTAATTTCATGACTCTGGTATACCATTTTGTTTACGGATATGATATGTATTCTGATTTTCTTCTATGAGATTGTTGCACATAAGTAGAAATAGTCACTGTGGTTAACATATAAAAGTAGTAACAATATATGAGCATTTACCTGGTAGACAATCACCTTAAACGTATCGCAAGTTTCAAAACTGACATGGTCTGACAATTGATACAATGCTCATTCATCACGTATTTTAAGACCCTCTTCAGAATCAATTATTGAACAGAAAAGATACAACGAGCAAGACAGTAACAATATATTTTTCCAGTAATTAGCAGAATGTATAATACAGACTATTCTGTATATTCTAATAATATTTGGACATCATAACGAAGATTAACGATGTAACGTCCTTTAGGATTGGTTACGTCATTTGAATTTGAGGCTGTTTATTCTGGGTCCAAGGGGCACAATTTCAAGTAGCTCTTAGTTTACCATCAAAGATGTATTACCGGAAGAAATGATCTTTATTTGTATCAAAATCATCATAAACTTGCTATAGATCTACATGTTAAAAATATAGCGCAGTATAATGTTAAATTATAACGCAAAACATAAGAAAGCCTGTGAATACGAAAGAAAGACATGTGTCAACATTGTTTTAGAGTTAAATGAACATGGTTCTATCAATATCCTGTCAGTATATTCAAAATGGTCCTGGACATTAGTTAGTTTGACATTTGCAATAATATATACGTTTTTTAATCGCAAACAGTTTTAAACTGTAAAATAAAAACTATCGCGACGATTAAACACCGTATAAACAGTCGCAAATATCAAAATTTCAAAACACTTAACCCTAAAGTAGAGATTTTAAATTCATCGCAACACATGTGTTTTACAAACGTATTAGAGGTTACATTACCCAAGTGCTGTCTGTGACTAATGTCCCTGTGTCAGGATCGTACTTGCACTCCTCTGTAAGCCAGTATCCCAGTCCCATAACGAAGGCGCCTTCCACCTGACCAACATCTAAAGCCGGGTTGGTGCTGTCAACATGATTTTTAATTAGAAAAAAGGACATACTAATAGGCGCTTTTTACCAAACGTGATGATGGCTGTGTGAACTTTTTCAAAAGATATGATAAATATAATACTCCCTACTTACGCTTTTTCGAGACTAATTTGAAATAAATGTAATATCTGTTTTCAGCAGTTATTGTTTAATCAAATGCAAAATAAAATAGAAACTTATTGTTGTACTTCGTTTAAAACCACCAACTATCACCCCAAAGCAATAGGGCAAACATGTACACTAGTAGGCAGCCATAGCATCAAAATTCACATTTCAAAGGAAGCGACTGTTAAATGCGATACAATATATGTAATCCAGACACAAAGATGTCAAATTGCGATACACCAGTATTGTTGGCTGCTTAGACAGGAAACTGTTAAACAAATGTGATAAATAACACATATTCATCTTTAAATAGCACTGTTCACGTTTTTAAAGTTATTTCTGTATGAAGAATATATATCATTTCTGGCTAAAATATTTGGTCGTTTGTGAACGTAAAATGAAATTTAATATTTCTCTTGCTGTTAGATTTACCTTTCCCCACAGTCAAATAGCAGGTCTACTCTTGTAAGTTGGTGTTCACCTGTTAGAACATCAAAATCTACCTCTGCTATAGTTGCTCCGTAGGAATAGTACTGGAAAGGTAACTTCTGGTCAGGATTTGTCCTAAACGAAAAGAAATAAAGCGTAAATGTATTCTGTCTATTCTGTGTTAATACAGACATGACAAAGTTGAAAAGTTAACAAATGAAATTATTCAGTTTAAACAAACTTATCATCGTCCTTTAAAAACATGTCTAAAATAGTAATGTGTAACAATATTTAGTAAATACTATAAACAAAACACAGTGAAAAGATAAAATACTATATAATACTAGTTACATGTATCTAGCGCTTAGATCAATCCCTTCGTTATAACATTCATTGATGACTTTGAGCCATGTTGGATCCTGCATTTTAGCTCTAACTGGTTCCATTCTGTCCTTCAGTGTTTTACAACAGTAAATAACACCCTGAAAACAAACAAGACTCAACTGCAGCCCGAAAACATACCAGACTAAATTACAACCCGAAAACAAACCAGACTCAATTACAACCCAAAAACAAAGCAGACTCTATAAAATCATGAAAATATTTTTTTTAATAAAGACATTTAATCATCTGCTTACAAAAAATGTCCTTCTAGTGTGGAGGTTAGTTGGTAATTAATATTATTTACCTGAAATTAAACATTAGATTAATAATTATCTTAATATAACAACATGTAAAAGAAATGGCATCTCTCATTACCCTAACCTCAATTACTTTATGCTGATCATTTGTAATATGCTCATTAATTGTGAAATCCAGTTTGTGGTTCAAGAGTTACGACGTGGACACAAAATTAAGTCATTTGACGTTTGATCTCCAATTGTGATCTTTACGTTGAACCAAAATATCTGAGATAGACACAAGAGACTTGGGTGATAAGAGTCTCATGACCTTTGACCCATAACTGTGGCCCTGACTTTGAGCTTGCACAGTTTGAACATACTTTTGGCATGTCAATATTTGATCTAGGTTTCAGGTCAATCTTTCAAATGGTTAAGAAGATAACAGTCTCATGACTTCGACTCTTAAATGTGATTTTGACATTGATCGCCCCCATAAAGTAACTTTTCGACCCTACTTTCAAGAAAATCATTTCAAGGGGTTTAGAAAATATTGTCTCATAACCTTTGAACCCCAAGTGATACCTTGACATTGAGTTTCAGTGTACAAAGGTTGTGCACATCGTCTTGATAAGATGAACACTTGTCCCAAGTTTCATGAAAATCCTTCAAGGGTGATATTCAAGGAGATATAGAGCGGACACGAAAACATGAATGGCCTCTAAGTGTGACCTTGACCTTGAACTGACGGGGTTGAAAATGAGTTCAGCAAGTCGCCTAGATTAGATAATTATTTAATCCAACTTTCATGAAAATCCTTTAAGGTGTAAAGAAGATATGAAGAAAGAATGAATAAAACAATTGACCCCTTAGTGTGTTATTTACATTAAGTGGACGGGGTTGAAACATGTCAGCATGTCATCTTGATGAGGTGAACATTTGACCAAAGTCACGAAAATCGTTCAAGGTGTTCAAGAGATATGGAGCGGATACGAAGAAACAATGACAATTAAACAATTATTAAGGCTTTTTTAAATCATCGTTATAAATGTGAACATATTTATACATACAGCGCAGCAGTTCTCTGTAGTAATGCTCCCTCCTGTTGTTATACCATTAGCTGTAACTAGCGAGTTCGTTGGCAGAATCTTTATCATATCCATAGGGATGCCAAATTCATAAGCACAGACCTGGGCAACCTGCAATAAGAAGATTCGAATCATTATAACCAGTTGGTAGTTGCAAATATTTCCATTAGCTGATGCAAGTTGTAAAAGTAAGCTGGTCATGAAATACACAAAAAGACACTTTGTTCAACAATTTCTAAAAGAAAAAACAAATCTTCCCGAGAAACAAACATTCGAATTTTTGAGAAAAAAATAGTCGTACATTTATTTCTAAAAATGTTTCTTTGAACGTACATAGAAAATGTTTATTGTGAAAACGATATATTGTTATCTAGACTACATCACGAGAGTTCAGCCGTAAGTCTTTTATTTCATATAGCTTACGAACCATCGACCAGTTGCAGTACAAAAGTCGGTAATAAATGTTCCTTTTCAAACTGTCCTCTCTTGTTGATAACATAGCGGTTCACAAAAAAATAGGCTAGTAGTATAATGTCTTTATCAAGTGTGGAAGAACTAATGTAAATTTCAATGATGAACAATTATTTACTTTCCGTTATTACTTAGATAAAGGACCAAAACGCTCGCAAACAGATGTGTTGCTTTGCTAACTAAAATGTCGATACCTTTGTATTGATTCCCTGTCCAACCTCAACACCGCCATGTGATATTGCAACTGATCCGTCATTCCAGTAGACAGACACTTGGCAGCCATATCTTGCACCTCTCCAATCAATGCCAAACTTCAGTGGTACCAATGAAATACCTTTTTTCTTCCATCTATTTTCCTGTTAAGAAATGAAGGATATTTTAAAATATGAAAAGCGGACATAATGTACAAAAATTCAAATAAATTAATGTTAAAAAGACAGAAGTCTGGTGACTAGAATATCCAACACAACTATTAAGAGGAGGGCCAAGATTGCCTTTTATCGCTCACCAGCGTGAACAAAGAACACCTGATCAGATCTGCATAATTCCTTATAAAATAAAATATAATAATTGTGCTCTGGAATTATGCACTTTAAGAAGATGCCCTTCCAAGAATTAAACCTGTGAAGTTTGGTGACATTGGCCAAGTGGTTAAAGAGGAGGTGTCGTTTAAACTTTATTTGTTTTTAGCTGTGGTGGCGAATTCTTCAGCGGAGCATACGTGCGCAAGAACAACGCAAGGAACAATTCTGTGAAGCTTGGTAATAATTAGGTAAGTCGCTAGGGAAGATATGTTGCTTAATGTTTTTTTTTCAATTTCTAGCTTTGATTGCCATTTTGTGCAGCAGACAAGAATTAGCGGACCAAAACGGTTTGAGCAGCTTTGGTAGAAAACGTACCAGTGACCATTTCTGTGAAGTTTGGTTGAAAATGGCCTCGTGGTTAAGGAGGATATGTAGTAGGACATTGTGTAGAGAACCATCCAAGGAACAATCCGGTGAAGTTTGGAAGAAATTAGGCCAGTGGGTATGGAGATGACATTTAAAGGTTTTTACTTTTATTAGCTGTGGGTGTCATTTTGTGTAGCAGACCGGATAAGTTTGGGCAATTTCATTCGAATACAGCCAAAGAATTATTCCTGTGAAGTTTAGTTGGATTTTTTTTTTTGTGGTTTGTGAGGAGATGTCGTTTGACGCAATTGTAGTCGACGCATGACTTACAACAACGGACATAGAGCGGTATGAGCACTTTGTGCTCAGGTGAGTCAATAAACCTAGCATACCTGGTTAAACGTGTTTATTTTCTGCACCCTGTCATTGTATTCTGCACTAGCTTCTAGCAAAGCAATCTGTGGTTTAAGCTCACAGTTTGTCAACACCATATCTGTCAGGGGGTCTGTCTAAAATACAAGAAATCAAAATTTTGATATGTTTTAAAACTTTTAATGAATATAAGTGTACTGTACTGTACTGACGATATATTTTCATTAATCACACAGACAATCACACCTGTATGTGTACATCAAATAGTGGAGGTCAGATAAGAAGTTATGACTTATTTCATTACAGTATTCTAAACAACTTTTCTTTTAATATATGATACATAAAACAGAACACGATGTTTACTGACAAACAGCATGCATAAACACTCAACTCAAGGTTAACATATACACGTATAAAAATCAAAGGACCATAACTCAATTAATAAGGAATCGTTGAAATCAAAGGACAACATGTATACACCAAATGTGAATGCTGGGGTGTGGTTGATGTTACAAAAATAAAGGTCTCATCATTGAAAAGCGTAGATATTCTCCAGTCGTGGTAAAACACAAACCGGTAAATATAAGAAGCTACGATAGCCGAGGCAGACGCGTGTTTTTAAAATGGCAAAGACGCTTTTCTGAGGACAGAGAAACAGGACTCTTTAACAGACAGAAACTCGCAAGTTAGAGCCGCTCACTTGACGTCGATTACAAATGCATTAAAATTTGACAGCCGTCTTACTGTTGGGAGTATCGGAGATGGCCAACGAGAGTGTTTGTACCCGTCACAATATAGTGACAAAGACAAGGGAAAATCTTCACAAAATATCTTTACAATAACTAAATATAATAATTAGCAAAAAAAAATCTGAAACAAAAAATACAATTTCAAGTTTATCATGCCATGAGCCGATGAATGTTAATGGCATTGCGTACGGCGCAGTCACTTTCAGACGGATTATATGACGTGACTGAAACTCCATTTACAAGTGCACAATGAATTGCCGCTTCTGGCTATGTGATGCCTAACATAAATTTTATAAGCACAGTCTATGTATTTTAACAACGCTCGTATGTACACGATATGTATGAAAATATCAAAGGGGAATAACTCAATAAAAATTTGCTAGGCGCAACATGCCAACGGTACTAGGTTCAATGAATTCCTGATAGTGGTTGCCGAGAAATAGCCAGGACAAATTTTGTCTACTGACTGACTGACGTACGGACGAGAGTGTTTCCAATATTTTGTAACAGGGGTACTGTATACATATCTCAGTATGTTTCGTTGTTTATTTTAACAACATTCTAAAAGGTCGTCATGCTGTTACCTGTGTATCTGTGTACATATTCATCATTCGTATGTCAAGTGGGTCTTTATCAATGCTCTTTGCCACGTGTTCCATTATAGCCTCCATGATGAATATTGCAGGTAAAGAGCCTTTAGGGAGACAATTACATATGTTCCATTTTGATTTATTACTAGTAATGAATTTTGATTGGTCAAAAATATAACGAATAAAACTACTTTTGCACATAGAACTTTAACGTTTGTACTTTAGTACGTTAACAAAATAAATATATCTGAACTTAATTCAGGTCAACTATGTTTCAGAGCATCATAAGTTATAATACTTAAAATAAGTAACTTAACATTTAAAACAAACTAATCCTTATGACTTACATTTAAATTGCACATTAATTACTAAACGTTACCTATCGGAGAAAACTTTTCGAAATATTTTATTTCTATCAGACAGTATACTGTGTTTTAGAATGAGGTCCAACTACTTACCAGGGGAGCGAGCAGCAGTATTCGCCGGAGTGTTAGTCTTGACTGCCTCACAAGCAACTGACCAGTTCGGACAATAGTAGGCTTTAAGAACAAGAAAACTGATTCATACTAAACAGCAAATTTAAATAACATCCTAAACTGCCTTTACTGAAATACAACATAATTGTCTAAACTGCATAAGTAAAGACCGACGTTGTTGTAGCAATGCCTATACCCAGTGAAGTAAATAAAATGTCCTAGGAGAGAAATAATATTACGTTTTGAGTACATACAGTAGAAAAAGTTCTAACATAAGCCAAAATTATTTTTTCAGAAGCTGTATAGAAACACAGTGAGAAGTAAAACACGTTAAGTCGTATGGGCTACATTAACTAATCAATATACAAATGTTAGCATCTTGTTTCGAACCTTATTATGTTGATATAAGTTAATCAAAGGGTGTTATCCTTAAGTGCGAGTAAGTGTAAAAAATACACCAATGTCCTATGTCGTGCCATGCCTCGTCTAATAAATACTGTACATAGTAAGTGAAGATACTTGCCATTGTCTGCCCAAACTTGCATAGTTGGTAGTGAGTTGTCATTTGGACTATTTCCACAGTCACCATAGTATGTCAACTTTATACCATTCAGTGTACCGACGTCAGTAAGGCCAACCTGATCATTTGACAAAAGTAAAATTTAGTGAAACCATAACATAGTAAATTGGTTTTAAGGATAAATATTACAAAATCTATTCTTTACGTTTACCTTTAATGAAGCTTCAGTTTCACTAAAGCATACGGGATTTGAAAATAATTTCAAACACAGAATTTTTCTTCTTATATTTTGTTTGCTACATGTATCACTTTTAATTTTGTGTACAAATACGATTAACGATATTTACAGATGGCAATGACTGCAGAAGGACTTACCTCATACATAGCCTTAAATGGAAACCGTTTACCGACTGCTTTCATATTGTCTCCAAGCGTAAGCCTTAGTTTCACAGGTCTGAAATGCAAAAATTTCAAACTAGAAACATGAACATTTTATATAAGAAAACAGACTTAGACGCTACAAAAAGACAACAAATCTAGACATTCGTAATGGTAACAGCAGCACGAAACTGTTCCATAAACTACACATTTCATTTTTTTGTGTTTCCAAGCGAAATGTAGTATGTCATACTAAGAAGAATGTGTTCCAACAAAGCTCAGCAGATGTTCTTGCATCAAACCTATCAATTCACTTTGTTCTAGACAAGAAATAAATGTAAATGACTTGTTGAGAACAACAATTTTTCTTTTACGCGGGGGGGGGGGGGCGGGTGGGGGGCGGTGGCTGGGGGTAGGGATAGTACCGTCCTATGGGTTAAAATGTTAGAAGCATTTCTGTCTGTATTTGTGATGTTACTACATGTTTAAGGTAATAGTATTACGCAATATTTATCTTATGGTTTACTTAAGCGTTCAAAGTTACATTTCTTATAGTGGTGTTGGGTTGGCTACTTTGCCAATACAGCAAAATAAATAGCTCAATAGTTTGCGAAGAAAAAAGTCTAAATGATTAATTTAGAAATGACAATGTTAAAACAACAAAACATTTTCTTAAGGCCAGTTTTAAGCCTAGACCGTAAGGTCCGTCCACGACTTGTTGTATGTGTTTTAGATTGACCTGTTTGTTAGATAGGCAGACAATCCACAAGCGGCTGCGATCCAACTGTTCCGAGTTATTTTGGCTCCGTATGCACCACCAAGTCTCTTCACTTGCACACTGATACTGCAATAATATAATAGCACGGCTTAATGATATGCTATGACAAATTAAGTGAAAGTATAGGCTGCTTATATCATTGCTTGTTTTCGTTCGTAAGAAAACTTAACAAATGTGTTGACATTTACTAAAGGTTACATGTATGTCAGCAGTCACTAACAGACCCAAAAGCAACCATTTCATAAAACATAGAGACGTCAGCTGGTAGTTGAGTAACACATACAATTTTACTGAAACATTTCATGCCATGTGAGCCCACTGCCGGTAATATTGTGCAAGGTTTCTTTGCTATATTTATAATAGCGAGCCTTCGGACAAGGTCGAGACAAAAACAGCTCCATGTCCCTACACAATCAAGTTAACCCTGTTAATGCAGTCGTGCTTTTTATTTAACAAAGGAAAAAATGCACAAATTTAGGAAGGCTTATATAAAACAGGTGGCATTAATGCCAAACATTAATGGAATGTCAAAAATGTGACACTAAAGGTGTTTGTCACCATATTTAGAAATACATGTAATCTCGAAGTGAACTGTAACATTTGTAAGATGAAAGTTTGAGAAAATATGAAAACAGGCAGAAAAATATGTTTTACTGCTTATACGAATTACACAGAATACCCCTGTAATCTGTTTTTAATTAAAACATTACCAGTGCATTTATGTTTATACGTAAAGAAGAATGTCGGATGTATCATTATCACACATGGAAGCACTGCGCATGCGTCTTAACGTCATTGGTGGTAATGCAACGCTAAATGGGACTCCAATGAAACAAAGAGTCCTATGCTAGAATGAGTTGTGCTATAGCGAAATAATAAATCCGTACCCGTGTTTGAAGTATTTCTTCACGGTTAGTCGTTCAGTAGAGTGTAATTAGATCAGTCGCCCTAAAATTATGTTCCAGATATATATGACAAATACCTGCTCTTTGGCAATGTTGTCACTTGGGCAATTGCACTTTGGCTCAAATCTAACCATTGAGTGGTCGTATATACATCCATTCCATCTTCACGAGGAACACACAGGCTAGCCTGGACGTAACGTGGAAGCACATTAACAGATTAGATAAATTGACAAATGAATCATACCTTGTTCCTTTTACATAACCTTTGAAAATAAGGTCCATAAAACACTAAGCAAAGGCGCGACTTGACTCTCTGATTTAAGTTACCAACGGTATGTACAATATATTTTACAAAACAAAACATGCCGGTTCAAAATAACCTAAAGTAAGATGTTATGATCTTCATAAACGACTATGGATTTAATCATTTTAGCACTTGTGTTAAGCAACATACCTGTGTTTCCATGTGGAAATGATATTGTGTTCCCATGGAAATCGATCCAGCAATTTGCTTTGGTGATTGAGCAATTGCAGCTTAAATATAAAACTGTAAGTCAGCACGGCAGACTGTGCGGGGCTTTTAAGTGTGTATTCAGTGATATTTTCCAGAATCAAATATCTTATAGGCAGTTTACAAATAAGAAGTCATTTTTATGTAATTGCCATGTGAACTTTTCAAAATAATTTGACAACAAATTTAAATGCATTTTAAAAAGATGAAGATTCTATATTCAATATGATTACATTCTAGCGATGCTAAGGCAAATTACTCCTACGCAGTTCCTTTTTTTTCTAAGGAGGTCATGGTGCCTTGTATTTCAAAAGGAAGATTATAAAGCTCGGCGAAGATCGTGGTAATCTTTAATATTGCATTACAGTTCCTACACATTTAATTAAAAGTGAGGCCATGGCTCTTGTCTTTTACATTTTAATACATTCTCAAAATAAACATATAATCTGACTTGAGATTAAATAGAAGCAAATACTATCATGTAGTTCTTCAAGTATCTGGAGAGATAGAACTGATCTTACCCTAAATATATTTTTAGAACAAAAACAAGTCTCTTATTTCCGTTTGTTAACATTACCTGACATTTCACATAGAACGCAAACCTTTTAAGTAAACATGTCTCAAGTATCACACGACGCGTCAGTACTCTTCGTATTCAAAGGTACAATTTAAAACAAAATGTAAGCCTGAAAGAACTGCAACAAAACTGTAGGTACATACTGTCTGGATCGCCTACAACCTTGTCATCACATGGCTTGGGAAAGAACGACTTCTGTTTGATACCGTCTTCAATAGTTAGAATAGGCTTTTGAACGTTGCTGTATGTAACTTTTACAGCAAAAACAGCTCCCAGAGCAGTGCCATACGATTCTGTGTATAAACAAGTGATTATAATAATTATATTAAATTTACAATAACGCAGCATCTGGCTGTCGTGTACTTACACTACATATTTGCAAATATAATCAGGCTATTAAAATGATAAAAGTGTGCCAATATAGGAATTTTGTAGTACTGTGTTCATATCTGTATGTTGTCATTTTGCCACTTTTGTGAAATATGTTCGCCTGATTTTGGCCCATCTAATGAAAATTTAGTATGCATCGCAACCATTTTTCAAACTGCTTTTGAGCTTAATCATTCGAAAAACTCTATTAAGATATTTGGATAAATATAAGTAAGTGACTTACTTTCTTACAAACACCATTTTTCTGGAATGGTAAATAGCTTAAGCCATCATGTATATAATAAAACATACCTGCCAGTACGAGTGCCACAGGCTGACCGCAGTATGTTATTGTTTTGCTTGCAAGAACCTAAAATACAAACCTACTTACTTGTATAAGTGGCTATACAAAACATCTGCGTTTCTAAGTTTGCTTGAAAAAAGTTTAAATTATTGGCGGGTATGCAGTAAGCTTTCAGCTTCAACTTTTAAGAACATTTTGAAGAATTGTTACTGTCTTACAGTCACCATATGAAGACACTAGACGGTTTTATTTACTTATAAATCTAGACCCTTTGCAACCTATTCTTTCTAATAATATACTTTATGGAAACGTTGTGAAAATACAGGTTCACCTCTTCTGGCAAGAACGGTGGGAGAAACCAGTTGTTGACACCTGGTATATCTTTTGCTGTAATGACTCTCACAACTCCAGGAATTTTCTAATGAAAGAAAACGAAAAAACGAATCAACTGGGTTATTAATCGAAAACTAGCATGTTAACTAGACCTAAATGACATCTTTTATACACAACAAAATCTTGAAACAAACAATGAAACTTTTGGTTTTGTTCATTTTTATCAGAATTTTATTATAAAAGATTCGCCTGGCTGTTATTCCATTAAATGGCACAATGCAGTATTCAGTTAAAAGATTTTCGAAAAAAAGATCAAATATAGATACTTATCTTACTTAAATATACATGTATATGTAGTAATGTTGGAAAATCATTGACCTTGTCGTTCTATACAAAATTATAAGCAATGAAAGTGAAAACGTCTAACTGAATTTATAACTGTTCTTTAAAACAACTCTTTTATTCAAATTTATTTGTTTTTATAATTCCCTGTGAAATATCTTAAATGAGTTGATTGTGAATTTATAACTTTAGTTTCTACGTCGTTAATTTTCCTGATTGTACTTACACGCGCTTCTGTAGCATCTATAGTTTCTAGTGTTGCATTTCCCACTGTGCTCAGTACAAACGCTGCTTCTAACTGGCCCGGATAGGCTGGTAAATCATCCACGTACTGTGCCTCACCGCATGCCTATTGTCATGTTAAATAATATGAACCCAGTTAAAAATGTTAAAGAACTTCTAAGTAGTTGATTGTCATAAACCTATACACACACACAAAAGAATTACATCTTACAACTTCATTACACTGTTTATAATTCTATATTTCCTCCATCTGTACTTTATATAATTACTTAATGTGTGGAATCATGGTGGGATGCATTTGAATAAATATATAAATGTTGTAGTTGTACTATTTTCCATTCTTGTTTTTATACAAGTCTCTAAAACGAACATTTCTCTTAAACATTTTTATTAACAAAATAGAAGTCTTCGTTTTTTACGAATTGCTGAGGTAAGTTATCATTAAACGAAGTACAATTTTGAGGTAAGCCATACTTATAAAAATTGCTAAATCCTGTTTTTACCTGTGCATTTGCCTCGAGTTTTTTCATTGGCTCAGTTACTGGCCATTCCACTTTATTGGTTTCATACGTTTGCTGTCCCGATGAAATTGGCCTGTCAATGTAGAGTTGTGAGGAACCGGACCTAAACTTCATTCCTGCTTCCTCTCCAACAATGTGTAAAACAAACTGTAGGATATGGAGTAACATATTATAATACTATAAGTGTACAGAAGTCTACATAAACTTCTAATCCTGTCTGTTTCTCTATTGTTGTTTTTCAACAATTTTGTAAAATCACTTTTAAATTATTGATTGTATTCACTCTCTTAGGCCTATTTCAGTTATTTAATATAACTAGTAGATTCCGTCTCCGACATATCAATTAATAACTAAAGGTTTATTTTTTACTGAACTTCTTCGAATTACAAAAAATTTTGATGCAGAACCTTGATAAGTACGGATCAAGTCGCTTTCAACATTGTCAAGTACCTTATAGAAGAGAGTCAATGCCAGACTCGTCCTGTACTGTGGACTTGACAACACTGGTGAACTGTCAGCAACTACTTCAGACTGTAGTGTTGTCAAAGCAGCTGTGAAACATAGAGCAGTTGATATAGAATCAAAGATGGCAGCTACGGTAGCTGTTTAGTACTGGCATATAAACAACGTACGTGCTTACATTGATCCGGTAACCGCAATGTTTAAACTTTTCAAAGCATACCTAGGCTAGTGTACACAGAACTGTATGCGATATAAGACTGTACACGATATAAGACTGTACACGATATAAGACTGTACATAGTTTGTCAACCAAAGATACAAGACTGTACATAGTCTGTACATAGACTGTACATAGTCTGTCAATCAAAGACCTTGTAGTATACAATATCATTTCTCATAGACTGCCATCTTTTATACGTTACATACCAGTGTACTGATAATAAAATAACTTATACTAAAAGCTACACTTCTTGCATTGATACTGCTTACACTTCTTGCATTGATACTGCGTACAAAACCAGTAAATATAACGAATAATTATAACTAAATACAAATACATGTAGTATTGATTGTTGCCACTTCCGGAATAAAACCTGACATGCTACGATATCTACTTTTTAATCTTAAAAACACTATTATAATTAAAGAAAGAGTATGTTGTATTTTTCTGTCTATAAAGAATCATAAATACTTTTTACTACAGTTGCGTCTCCAAGATTCTTCCCGTTCAGGTATGCCTCAGTCTTTGTTGCTCTATCCTTAAACGGACATGTTTAGCACTAGTTACTTACATTATCAGAAAAGTGAACAGTATTTGTGAATTTGTGAATCTATGATTTATATTTCTTTAACACAAAAACTGTTTACTAGAGACAAAACACTAACATAACGGTTGAAATGCTCACATTTGATGACAAGTGTCACGTATACAAGGTGACGAGTAAACCCATTGCTTCATAGTGTATCCATTTATAGATACAATCTATTTGCCTTTTTTTACTAAAAGTATCCATAAAAATTTCAAAAGATATTAAGGTATGCCAATCCTTAACATACAATATCGGTTACAGTAAACAAATGAAAGGTTGAATCAAACTTGAGGTCTTGAAAATAAAATTACATACTTAAGATAAAAACTGTGATACATTCATCCACTTACAAATGAGGTCCCTATTCCAGTGTATGCCAAAACTGGAGTTTCCTTGATCAGAAACCCTTGTGTTTTGTCCAACTTCATTCTAAATCCAGCTGTCACGTAGCTATGGCAGTTCTGAAGTATTATGTAAGACGCATTACAAGCATTATTTAATTGTAATAGAAAGAATTGATTCCACTTTTCATACGAAATTGTGTTAACATCGTTTTCTCTGAAATGGTAATTTCATACAGACCTACCGGTTATATGTTGTTTTTAATAGAAAACCTTTCCATCAATAATTCATTAGTTTATTACTTAATTAATTAAATAAATAAATAAATAAATAAATAAATAAATAAATAGATCAATCAATCAATCAATCAATCAATCAATCAATCAATCAATCAATCAATCAATCAATCAATCAATCAATCAATCA
>JAUMHA010014453.1:0-27659 GCA_032359765.1 Saxidomus gigantea
AAATCATATACCTCACTGTGCAGTACAGTAACTATAAGCATCAGATAACTATTTTTACTGGGAGGTGGAAGTGTAAGAAAGGGAGGGAATTGGGTGAGGTAGACAGGGGAGAGTAATGTTGTATTACAGACATATAAAATAAGTATTACAACTCATATCTGATTTAAATGTTGTCTTATTGCCTGTTCATATACGTAAGCAAAGTATCCTATTTCATTTTTAAAAGTGGTCTTTCTTCCAGCAATTGTAACTCATTCATACCTACAATTTTACAATGGAATGTTCTGACTTACAGCTTTGGAAAGTCTATTTCTTTAAATAGGGGTGTTTTGCAGATACAACTTAAATCATCTTATGAGACAATATTGTATTTGTTGTCTCTATTGGAGTGAACTGTTTAAGAAAAGGTATACCCCTGGTATGTTTTAATCGACACTTAACACAAATGGAGTTTGTTAGTGTAGAGATTTGGCTTTTGATTGGTCAGTTTTACAAATGAGCTTATTTGTAGCCAATCAGAAGCAAAATATTTGAGACAGGTGTACATTCAAAGTGTGTTCTGTTTCAATTATTTTTTGTATAAAAAATTTACCTGAATAGAGAAAATGAAACATAATTCCTTGTATTTGTTTATATTGCTCTTGCTTTTTTCAGTAGTGTCTGGACACTGAAGCATGTTTCTGTTTTAATAAAAGTAAGAAAAGTGTCTGGGCTGCAGATGAACTCGCAGACTATTTGAAATTTATTCAAGAGAAAAAAGTTCACTTTTTGTTTGTTTATTTACTTGTTGTAGACTTGGCAGGTAGACTCACAACACCAGTTCATTTACATGTACACATATCTTTTTTCCGTCCATTCCAAACCTAACTTGATGTACACTTGTGTCTTGAGAAAGAAATATCAGGCCTATACATTGCATTTATTTCTTCTTCATTTTCATCAAGGTACAAGATGTTTTGTCAGCTTTCTGTGAAAAATTGAAAGATTTAAACATTTATACAGTGTGTGAAACTGAACATCGCAACATTGTGCACCAGAAAAGTTATAGGTGATGTGAAAGTCTCGTCATTTCTGTGATACTATTGATATTGTTGACAAGTTTTCCAAAGCACACATTATACCATAATTCTATTTATTTTTTTGTTAGTGTATGACATTTGTATTTGAATATTGTTAAAGGAGAAAATAAAGCTTTTGTTGTTCAAAAAATTTTGAGTTGTTTTCATTATTATTTATGCAGCATTGTACTTAGTTCATTTCAATACCAAGGGGGCAAAGACAAACAGATGATGACACCCTATCTAAGCAAGATATCAAAGCACTGAAAGTACTTTAGAACTTGGAAGACCAGCTCCCGTGGAAGGTCGAAGCTATGTAATGCAGTTGATGAAACTTCAATCAATTCATATTATAAAAACCTTGCCACTTTACAATATGATGTACTTTTATCTATAATACTTACGACTACAGAAACTTCTACGGAGTCGGGCAAAAGATGCAACAAACTGAAATGACAGCGGGTGGCAGTAACTGGTGGCTATCTTGCACGTCCTGTGAACTTTCATCTGGATGGCTCCTTGAATCAAGCTATTTTTATCAAGTTGGTCTGTGATCAGGTTCAGTTATAGATATGTATCAGAAATACTTGTACTTCAAACATGTGTATTCCTTATTTACATAAACCTTCATGCGTAATTGCAGTGACTATATGACTATGGCACCGAGGAGAGTCTTTTCCATTTGGCCTTTGTGTATCTACCAGTTATTTCGCAGCCAAAAGAGTCTATTCCATTTTGCCTTTAGAAATATACCAGTCATTTCGAAGCCAGAAGAGTCTATTCCATTTTGCCTTTGAAATCTACCAGTCATTTCGAAGCCAAAAGAGTCTATTCCATTTAGCCTTTAGAAATCTTACCAGTCATTTCGAAGCCAAAAGAATCTATTCCATTTTGCCTTTAGAAATATACCAGTCATTTCGAAGACATTTCATAGAGTTTAAATTAAATTTTTACTGGTCTCTCAGCTTTTGTTGCAGCATTTGCAACTTACAAACTTATTGGATGATCATGGATTAGGAGTCGCTTTGTCTTGAGATGCAGTAAAGAAGATAATACATGCAAACAGCTTCAAACGTTCATATTTATTTTGTGTATATAATTTCATTCTGTCTAGCCACGTCAATGCACAAGATAGTAATGTGTCGATAATCTAGTACATGCATTTATTAAATTTGGATTCAGAAGGGACTTCGGCACGACTGTAAAGTACGCATTATCTATTTGCTTCACCAGCCGCAACTGAAATGATAAAGATATATACATGTATCTATTTACAAAAGATTGTCATATATACCTTTTCTAAAACTTGTATATTGATATAAAGTATTTTCTTTAAGAATATCCTTGTGTTACCAATTCTGATATTCACTCATTTTGGGAAGTACGTTTAAGAAACAAAATCTCGCATTATAAATAATACATAGTATTTGAAAGACCTTGTTAAATGTTACCTCAACGTTTCTAAGTCCGTCGTCAGTGTGTATTTGCTGATGTTCTTTACTGGTCAGCTGCCAGATATAACACTTGTTACCTTGTCGAACTACCATCATTCCCTGAAAAGGACATATAAGTGTGCGCATCAGAGTATAATATAAGTTGATTGTTTGTAATCGTGCTTATTGGGTCCACCATCCTCTAAAGAGGCTATAATCGGTACGACCCGTTAAGTTGATTGTCGACCGCATCACATACATATATTCATGCCTACGCAAGTCAAGTAAATATTTCCCTTATCGAAAACTACATCTATTGGCATGAAGCTGAAGTCATTTTGACAGATATAACACTTGTCCGCAGAGCGCACAATCACCATTCCCTGAAAAAAAGACACATAAGTGCGTTTAATGCGTTTGTTTTAAATTGTTTAGAAAATGTTCAAAAGACCCGTTTCCGACCTCCGGTGGATTGATAATTATATCTTCAGAAACATTTTCATTATGTAGGGTAAACGCACATTTTTTCGTGTTATAACATATGCAGAAACCCGAGGGATGGTTGGTGCCCGAGCCCGTCAGGACCAGGGCATCAACATTTCCCGAGATTTTCTGCAGGTGTTCTAACACGAAAAAACGTTCGTTTACGCTATTCTAGCATAAAAATCATTAAAATAAGATTGAAACGCTCTCACTGGTACGACGTTCAACAATGCGCGCCGGACAAAGTCCTTGTTGTTTACGTCATATTTATGACGTAACTAGCGGTTAAAACCCGGCGCTATTGACGCCGTGCTTGATGAAAGACTTGGAAGACAGGTCCATTGTTTACAATGGCCCTGCAATGCCCATTAAAGAAAACGGGTTATAACAGCGCGTGAATCTTCCTGTTAACACGTGTTTTTTCTCCTGTTAAAACACCGGCAAAATTGGCAAAAACAGCACATGTTATGCTAGAATAGACAATGACAAGCACAAAAGCTTTAAGAGGCTATGGCACGCTCACAGCATTGGTTATTTCACTCCCTTGACTTTATGCTTTTAGCTTCTCTGCATATTTCCTCTAAACGGTAAAATGATGACTTTCCCGTAGCCCTGAGGGTAAATGTTTTTTCAAATGTGTTCTAATAAAATTGCAGTTACAGCTGAGTTAGGAAATTTTTACATACCGTGGCTTGATATACTAAACAAACTTTATCATATAAATGAAATAAACGTCATGAAAAAAGCGAACCGGACTAAGTTGCTAACTTTAAAGTGTTTTGAATGTTTATATAGAATATCGTGTGATATATAATTTAATGTAACATTTTTTAATCATTTTTATAAGAACTCTTAACCAAGTTTAATAAATTAAGTTAATGTATTTATGTAGATATTCTGAAGAAAAGTTAAAGAAATACCGTAGCACCATCGAATTGAAACTGGAAAGATTCATATTCGCTATGCTCTGGGTGAGTAGTCGAGGGCATTGCTGGTGTTGTAGCAGCCTAAAAAAGGAAAAATCATTCTTGTTCACGCAACCGGCGTTGGTACATTTTAAACTATGCGCAGGACAATTTTATTAATTTATAATGAAGCCAAATGCCAACCGTGACCCTTAGTTTTTTGTGGGCACTTCAATTATTGTTTTGGCTTAGGCTGGTTACACCTAAACATTTACGAGAGAAAACAAAGTCCTAAGCACACCAGGGCACACGCTGAGAATAAAAGTGCAAGCTAAATCCTTGTGCTCCAGTCTACTTTCAATAAATGTTACAATAGAAGAATACCTTTCATTTAAAATTACGCTGTTTTTTTAAGTACCATATGATTGTATTACTTCACAACAATGCATCAAATGAACATATCTTATACCTGGGTGTATGAAGATGCCATGGCAAGCAAAAACAAGGTCCACAAAAGCGACATCATAAAGTTATTAAAATATAATACCGTCAAAAATGCTGAATTTTAAAATTTATTAGTGCATGCAATCTCTATTGTTTTTCTAATGATCGTTTAAGATATTTAGAAATTAAGAACTTAACGTTATCTTTCATTCTGACATAACCATGTATTTGAACACGTCTATGACCTTCCATCACTTATCTACAGCAGATATGCATCTGTGAATTATTCCTTTCCCGCTAACATTTAATGAACTTTCGTACTCGCAGTTTGACATATTTTTCAAATGCCGAAATTTGTGAGAGAGAGAATTCACCTTACCAGATATGTATCCCAGAATTTAGAAAAGGGTGTGTGTCCGTCCCTTTAACACATTTTGATACAGCTATGTCGCTGGCAGTTGCTCTTATGGCTGCCTTTTGTGTTCGACTCACTAAAAAGTTTAAAACTTCATATAAATTATATTAGGCCGATTCATTCATTAACTTGATCATTATAGGCATTTTGTCATTGAAGAGAATATTGTGATCAAAAAACAGTTTCTGTCTTTCCCTTACAAAACATAAAAAAACTTGATATTGGCATAGCAACCAAGATTCTAAAGATTACCTTTAAATGATGTCATATTACTTTATTTAAGGTTGTTCAGAACTACAAAGGATGACAATAGAAGCGGTAATACAAACTAGAACACCAAGCTACATCTAAAGCCTAAATAGCATCAGCACTTGACATTTCTGATGATGCATGAAAGCTTCTAGGCTAGTTCGTTATGAAGCAAGCATACAATAAATTACATAAATTAAAATGTACATAAAAAGTACAGGGGCACATTGGCCAGTCTGCACACAATATCACCTCATTTCTAGGATTGTTACTAAAGTTCAGAAACCACACTCTTGAATCGTGGTATGTGAAAATAACACAATGTGATGTATTGAGCTTCTATTTTCGGAAATCATGACTGATATAGTACCATTTCGGTAAATAGAACTATTCGAACTAAAGGTACTTCGTGTAAAATAAGCAAAAATAATGGGTTAGCTTTCTATTTGTATTTTTGTTTCTCTTTTAATTAACACCAACACCATATATTCCAGCCAGTGAAATCTGTGTTCGTTATATGAACAACGAATATTTTCAGATCAATTATATTCACATTGTATACGTTCTTTTATACTTTTGGAGCATTCAACGTTTACAGCTATGGAGCATTCAACGTTTTGTAGAAGTACCTTTAACTGAATGATTACAGAACGATCTGATAAGAAAATTGCATACGCTAGTCAATGTAGGGAATAATTTCTTTCTTACTTGGTTGTGACAGACCTGTGTTGAGGTTACAAAAATGGTTGGCCTGACATTATTTTGTATCACTTTGGCTCTCACAACAAACACTTTTCTGCAGGTAAACACATTTCTACGATGGTGTATGTATTATTTACATGTATAATATTTCTCACTTCTGCCATTACGGCAAATTATGATTTCTCTGTCTCATCGCACAATTCTAGCTTGTCTTTGTTACCAAATATTCACTTTTAATTACAAAATTATGTATGCTCTAACCTATGCGCACAGGTGAATGCTGCAACAACAGCGATTCCTGGCAACCATACCCATCATCATCACGAGCAGACCGAGACAGAAAATTTCTCTTTCCACTACGACGGATCAACCGTAAGATCTTTTAATGTTTAGTGTACTTCTTGAATGTATATTTACAACGTATAGATGTCAGAATTCTAAATACGACGCACCTTTTCCCACAAAATTGTCAAAATTTACCTTGTTCAAATGAGATTGGTACACGTTTCATTTTAAGGTAAATTTTATCCCAACAGTAAAAGCACTGACTGACGTTAAATGCTGACACCAATAAATCAATCAGATTAATAAACCATCGATTAACTTTTGATAAAAAAAATGATTCTGTGAGAAATATTTTGATTTTGCTTTGAATAGTTGTTGCTCCTTATTCCATTGAAGATACAGATTTTTTAAAATAAATATTCTAAACTTAAAAGGTTGACCTTCAGTTACCTTAATTGTCGGTTCGAACGACTGGGTGATCAATATAGACCATATTTTTAGTGACGATGAATTATTAGTTGCAGATACTTTAACATAGAATCCTCACATTGTATATTTAAACAAAAACGGCCCTCTATTTTGCAGGGCTTAGCATTAAAATAATTTAAAGAGATAATTTGAAATTATTCATATAATAATGAGATACTTAGTATTAAACACAGCAACCACTAATATAAATCTTCAATGGGTCCATCGCAAATACTTAGTGTACACAATATCTAACCAATTATCATCGTTGTGTCTATACTTGAATTCTAAGTCAATATATAAGTCTGATTTGAAGTTACATGCTTTTTTTATTTCAGCACTTGTTATTGGTGTTAAAAGACACAAAATGTTATATTTGGTCATTAACACACAAACAGCTTCAGACCGTACACACGGACGAGGGTCTCCGAGCTATTGAGGTAAGGAATATTTGAATCTGTATTATGTACATGCAGATTTGAAATAAAATGGAAATCATAGGGGAGACAGATGCTGTTTAAGAAACTATATTTAATTTAAAGTCCCTGAAATGTAGTTTTTTCTGAAGTCACGTGATCGAAAAACTATAAAGAAAACATCTTAATAAACGCTTCTTCGGCAGCATGTCGAATATTTTCTAATAGGATCTTGATTTGTCCTATCCACGGGAACTAATATGATGTTATAGATAAAGTTTTAACATTATTATTATAATGATGATGATGATGATGATGATGATGATGATTATTATTATTATTATTAGTTCCTGCAATAAGACTGATCTTTTTATCTAGACATTTTACTATAAAATGGACGATCTCGGACAGTCTTACTATTGGGTTGTCTTAGTAGCGGAAATTTACCGGATTATTATTAGTGTTGTCGTCGTCATCGTTGTTTTTTGTTGTGGTGGTTGATTTTATTATTGTAACTTATCATTATCTAGATTGACTATAAAGATCAAGATTTTGCTTTGTTTTGACTGTTTTGAAATATTTCATATTTGCTACATCCTTACATAATGTTACATATATATATTACAGCTGAAGGTTTTAAATGACATCGACCAAGCACTGTATACAGTTGTCCCCATGAACATTCTTGCCAATAGCATACAGCATGGATGCGGAAAACATGTATCAAGTGTTTACCTTGTACATTAAATTGTTTTACAGCTGTTATAATGTAATAATAAAACATTGCATTCTAAAACGTTTGTTTTTCTCGTACAAGTTTTTTTTATGTTTTTGTTTAAAGTGATATTACCATTCAAAGTGACCATCCTAATTTTAGATTAAACATTAATCAGTGATTTATACTCCTAGAATAATAAACATTGCCATAGTTATAACCCAAAAATAACGATATGTATAAAAGTTTCATTCACATTGAATATAGAGGAAATCTGTAAAAATCTTTTTTGACTATCCTAATCAAAAATTCAACCCTCTGTTATGCATTTAGTTTTTGTCAAATCCCGAAATAACTGGGAAAATCTTGCTCCTTGTATGTTTTTAAAGCATTCACTGTGTTTTGAGCATCATTCTGGACTATAAACCAATGTGACCATTTTGAAGGGTAATATAACTTTAAATCAATAATTGACAATGTAAATATACATGTCCGCTTCACCCTTCAAAACGACCATCTCATTTTGTAAGCATTTTTCTATACCTACATCGAAGTCTTAATTTCTGTCTTAAGCTCTATTTCTGTTAAAAACAAGATTAAGAAATATAATATACATTTTCGTAGATATGCTAATTCAAATATTGACTAGTCTTTGCGGTACATGTAGGTGGAACTGGCGGCATAATGATGATAAGAAATACATTTTAATGATAAATGGGAAGATTCTACCAATTCCTGTGGCATTTTCAAAGTACAATTGAAACTACAAAAACTATCCTGATATCCTGATAATGCTATGATTAATGGTTTAAGAATACCAAAGGGGACTCTTTCTAGGGACACTTACCCCGCCCCCTCCCCTTCCCCTCAAAAATGAAAAAAAGAAGAAATAAATATTTGAAAAGAGACAAAAGCATTCGGTCTTCTTTTCAGTTTATAATCTATAATTGAACCGCGAGGGACAGCATCTACTGTCGCAACTGAACAGTCTATTATTAATCTGAGTCCTACTAGAACATATATGTGACTTCAGTGACAACGGACAGAAAATTTACGATACTCATTGGAATGAATAAAGGACTTAATGGAAAATTCCAATAACAGTAAAGTAAGAGATTTGCAAAACTGTACACATGGTCCAGGTTTCATCTCTGTAGTGTCAAAACAAGAAATTTGATCAAAGGATCAGGATCAAGGTGACCAAAGGTTAGTAAATGTACTGAAATATGTTTGCAAAACTGTACATGTGGTCCAAATGTCTATGCTGTAGCTTCAAAGGAACAAAGTAAGCCAAATTGTCATGGTCAAAGTCACAGGGCGTGGTTAGATGTGGCCGACTTCAACCACAGGGACATGCTCTGAATCAAGTTGATACTGGGCCACTATACAATGTAAACTATACTATTTAAGTGTAAGTAAAAGAACGTAACACCCGGACTCGGTCAGTAAACCCCGGGAATGATCTAAATACACGTGGAAGAGCCACTAGACAATGCCGTAAACCAAATCTCTTAGTTCTGGGCCTTGCTGTTTTGTTTGTACTATGTAAGTCTAGGTACAGTAAATAATCCCCAGAATAGGGTCAATATTGACCAAAGGGGCATGGTTTCACCAATCTTGCTAGGGGTCCACTAGACAAATATACACACAAAATATCTAAACTTTAGGCCTTGTGGTTTTACAAAGAAGATTTTTAAGTTTTCTCTATATCGGTCTATGTAAAAACAAGTGACCCCTTGGTTGGATCAATTTTGATCCTTGGGATATGATTTGACCCCAGGGGTATCATTTGAACAATCTGGACAGAGGTTTACAGGACACTTCAGTTCAATCACAATTGGTCGGACATGTCGTTTGAAGAGACTGGCGGACGAACGGGCGCCGGACGATGAGTGGTCACAATAGCTCATCCTGGCATTTTGTGCCAGGTCAGCTATAAATCTGCTCCCATGTCACCATCACCGAACAAGGCTGAATCTATGTAACGAATTTTACGAAACTTCAATTCGTTGATTTTATTTGACTAAATGAACCTTGAGATACTTATGACAGTTGAACTCTTTCAAAAGAGCAAAAACTGCAGTGACAAAACAAATGTCTGCTTTGTATATGCGAATATTCTCAAAACTCGGCTATTCTGGATGCCTGGTCTTTTATCAAATGGGTTCCATTTTACATGTTTATATGTAATATCAACCAGTAAAATGTTGAACATTTTATATCTCTGCAGATAGAAATTCGCGACCACGCTGAAAATAACGTTGTGCTCTATTGCATACCTGACTTGCATACATCTAAAACAAGCACTAATTTTGAAGCGAATGCAATTAAAAACAAGCAAGTATTTTGAAGGGATTTCATGCAATTAAACCCAACTGATAAGCAGCTGATACATTTGCTAGTGCTTGAAAATAAAAGGGAAATAGTGTGGACAGCTTTAAGCTTTTATTGACTTTGTTTGTAATTACATGTAATTATATAATTATTTACATTAATGTACAAGATAAAAATGTGTCGCCATTTTTGAACATGAATATGTTAAGCTGAGATGGAGAAGGGACTTCGGCACGACTGTAAAGTACGCATTATCTATTTGCTTCACCAGACGCAACTGAAATGATAAATACAATTGTAATACTACTTTTCTTTAACATAAAGAAATAAAGTTCTTTCTTTAGGAAATTACATAATCTTAGTAAATATATAAATTTCATGCATTTTGGCTGTACATCTTACAAACAATATCTGTAAATAAATAACCTCAACATTTCTAAGTCCATCGTCAGTGTGTATTTGCTGGTGTTCTGCATTGGTCAGCTGCCATATATAACACTTGTTACCTTGTCGCACTACCATCATTCCCTGAAAAGGACATACAAGTGTGTATGGCGCATCAGAGTACAATAAATTTTGATTTCCGACCGCATCACATACATATATTCTTCCCTGCGCAAGTCAAGTAAATCTTTCCCTTATCAATAGCTACATCAATTGGCATGAAACTGAATTCATTTTGACTATGTCCAGTTTCAATAAAATGTGTTGCTACATGAGTTTAATCAGCAGGATATACAAAGTTATTTATATCGAAACGTTGATTTGCGGTTTGAAATTTTTAGGCGAGTTTGTCCAATATATTGCATATTCCATCTTTTACAATTTACCAGGTTTATGATATCAGCTTACATTGCTATCTCACTTGACAATGTTAGAGAGTCTTTGATGAAGGTGAATGTAACAGTAGATTCTGGCTGCAAATAAAAACTTTAAAAAATGCCCTTCATTTGATTGGTTTGCATTCATGATTTATTTTAACAACAAGAGAACTTTAACTGTCCCATTAGTATTTAGCTCACATGAGCACAAAAAGCTCAAGGTGAGCGATTGTGATCGCCTGATGTCCGTCGTCGTCCGTCAACATTTGGTATGTTTACACACTAGCACTTACATTTCTTCACTAATCCTAATAATATTTACACAGAATGTGAATGACTATAAGATATCGCATGAGTTCGATCATGGGCTTAATTAAATTAACACTTAGGGAGTTATAGCTTCTTATTTAACAAAATTGCAATATTTAACAATGTGTACAGTCTAGCACCTTCAATTCTTCTCTTATCTTAATCAATTTTGCACAGAATGTATATGACCATAAGATCTCGGATGAGGTTGATTATGGGCATGATCGAAGTTATTCTGATAGAGTCCCTGATTTAACAAAAAATCCAATATTAAATCAAGTTCACACTATAGCCCATCCATTTCTTCACTAATCCTAATCATATTTAGGAATATGTGTGACTGAAAATCTAGGCCAACTTTGTCATGTAACCATGATCTAAGTTGACATACTTACATTATTTTGCAGTAACGATGTACAGTTAAGATCTTTGGACCAGTCAGCCCTTTTGTTTCAATATAGCTGTCTCATGTTGCAGTTTATATTATGGTTTAATATTTGTAACACTTACAAGTACAGTTTTTAATGGCATACTTTCATATAATACATATATTATAATTTAATGTAATACTTCGCAGAACTGGAAGTAGATTTTTAGTCAATTTATTTCTCCAGATAGTCTAAAGGTTAAAGCAATTTAACATCTTACCGTAGCACCATCGAATTGAAACTGGAAAGATTCACTTTCATAACGGTCTGGGTGAGTAGTCGATGGCATTGCTGGTGTTGTGGCAGCCTGAAAAATAAAACCTACAATGTTTGACATTCAGATGTCACCAATCGGTGCCGAAAAAGTTAATTCCAAGCTTTTTGTGTGTTTTTATGTGTACAGTCTGTAAAATAATGGGTATTAATAAAGAGCATGACATTTAATTCGTTATGGTACTTCTATCATCCTTACCACCTCTACGCCGCTTACGCCGGTAGTTTGACCTGCTCAGTAGAGAGAAAAGTCAGTAACTGAGCACACGGGTAATTTGAGTATAAGATGTAAAAATGCTTGCAGAATATGTGTGTTACAGACAAGTCAGGCTTGCAAACTTTAAAAACATGTGCATCTTCGAATGCAATGTCAACTTATACCGTAACAAGTAGATTAGATGCACAAGTTATAAACAATGTATTCAAGTACAAGGCTTACCTGAGTGTATGAGCATGCCAGAAGGAGCAAGAATGAGATCCACATAAGCAACATAATAAAGTTGTCAAAAGTGCAACGCTGTTGGTAAAATTTATTGTACATCTATGCAAAAGAATTTTGTTATATTTCAATTTATCTCTCAAGATTTTAATAATTTTGAACTGACCTCTTATCTTTCGTACACTGGCGGATCAATGCGGTGGCTTTAAGACGTTCATTCAAACAAATAAAATAAAAATAATGCCGTTGCTAATATAGAACGGGCTTTGGTAAGAAGTAAGCATTTTAGACGTTTTTCGGCTATGAAACTTTACTCTAGCCCAATGCACTAGGGGAAAGAAATCTACCTGATCTCAGATTTTATAAAAAAAAATGTATAGAAAATTGTGTGTCAGTCCCTTTTTCAAATCCTAGATACACTTGTGCCTAACAGTAACTAGTTTTTGACACGTCCGTCAAAAGTCATACTATCTGTATATGGCACATGAGAAAAGGGCTTGGACATCCTTCAATCTATTATATTAAGTAACAGAACAGTTCTGTTCTGTTCGGTTCGGTTCTGTTCTGTTCTGTTCTATTATATTAAGGGAATTATCTTGACAAATAACGTCTAGTTAGGCGTGCGGTCCAAGTCTTTTTTCATATAAATGCATCGCAGCAAACGATATTTAAAAAACACAATATGAACAATAATTAGATTGAGTGTTTTAAGAAGGATCGCATTAGCATTTTACAAATTGTGATTGAAAAATGAAATGACACACACAGTTTTCAAAGCATGTATATATACAAGCTACCTGCAGTAGTTTTAAAACAGCTTTCAGTATTGTATTTGTCTGATGATTCATTTAATATGAAGTTCTTTACTAATGCTTTCACCAATGGCCATGTGACAATTTTATAAAAGGACTATGCCTGTTTCAATTGGGCATGCCTTTGCTACTCTTTAGCCGTGACATTTGCGGTACATATGTTCTTGTAGAGAATGTGATGCATTAACTTAAATCTACTTTTCAAAATCATGACTGACATAGTACCATTTGATAAACGGAACATATTGAACTAAATTTAAGGTACTTCACGTAAACTGTGCTTGTTTGACTGTTTGCAATTGTGTAAGTAGTGGACATTTCGCTTGTTCTGGCAGTTTGTATTATAAATTAATTCTATAGCTTTTGACTAATTATTTATCAATGGTTTGGAGCTATACATTTAACTTCAATTGCAGAAGATAAGATGGTTCGTAACCCTTCATGTCAGATACTCTAGAGAATTTCTTTTTTTACTTTGTTGTGACGGACTTGTGTTGAGCTTACAAAAATGGTTGGTCTGGCATTTCTTTGTATCGCATTGGCTGTCGCAACTAACTTGTGTGTGCAGGTAAACAAATGTTTGGTGTTTTTGTTTTGTTAACTATATACAAATCTCTTTCTTCCTTTCTGAAACGATCAATTCTGTCATTTTGTTGCCTTTACTTATACATAACTAGAGTGAGTATTTTCTTCCTGCACATTCGACAAATTTGACATGGTGAATTATTGGTAAACTGTATTCATTGGTACAAATTTGCCGTTGCATGGTGATATATCCAATCCTTTACGTCCATAGATCAGTAACGTAGAGAAACATAAGCTTTGCGACCTAAAAACTTTATAAGAAAGTTAGTCATGACCCTTATAAATTAACGATACATGTTTTGTATTGCGGCCAGTGCAACACTGACCTGGAACAGTTAAGAAGTCACACACTGACAAAACACAAGTGGGAGCCCCTATGTCCTATAGTTGCACTCCCAACATGTCTATATTGCCAAATTATCATTGTAAATTAAGGTTATTTGTAATGGCACAGATGTGTATATTGTACTCGTACAGGTGAATGCTGTAACAACAAACATAGGCTCCAGGAAACCACACCCATCATCACAAAGAATCGACGGAGACAGAAAATTTCTCTTTCCAGTTTTACGGATCAACTGTAAGACTTTTCTACTGTTTTGCTTACATTAAAACAACTACAGACGCACTATGCACTTCATAAGTCTTAATACTTCAGTCTGACACAGAGGGCAAATGAGCAAAAACAAAGATCAAAAGAAAAACTAAGAATTAATTAATCCCTAAATATCGTCAAACACAACACCCACCAAATGCCAAACTAACATACAGAAGAATAAATCATCCAACTATAAGAAAAGGCAGCAAGTAAGGTACACACTTCAACTTAAATATGTATTATATAGTAATATAAAGGCAGCCATTTTGCAAAGTGCAAGAGTAAAGGACAACACACACACATATTGTAGACACAGCATAGAGCACAGAACAAACTCACATAAAAGTAACAAGTTGAATCCGAGGTGATAGTAGAGGCATGTTCAGTTACTGTTACAGTTATCTTACAATGTCGTGTTTTGAGTTTCGTTTACACTTTTACTTGAAAGTACATGCCATTTAAAATGATCAAAATCTTCCTGATTGCATTGAGTATTTGTGTCATGTTTCCTTGTTGCCATGAACCGTCTTTAGTATATACATTGTATTATTCGACTAATTGTCAGAAATTTGAATTACTCGAATTGTCTTATTTTAATTCTAAGAATTATACATCTTTTTGAAATGTCTCCTGTATCACTGTTTAGAATCAAACTGTTTTATACTATGAATGAATTAGACGTTGGATTTTGAAGTCATTTGACTGCACGTCATACCGAGTATGTAATGACCATGTTCTTTAAATAAAATCCCCGCGCATGTTGATGGTGGTAAAAGGCACATAGTGTTATATCTGGTCATTAACTGACAAACAGCTACTGTTGGTACATACAGACGATGGTCTCCGTGCTATTGAGGTATGGCATATTTTAATATGTACTCAACAAAGACCATAGCTAGACTATGCGCGGTTTGGGTCTTTCTTAATTTCCATACCAGAGACTTATCTAGAAACTGAAGTAAATTTACTCTTTTTCTTTAAATTACGTTACATCTAATACAATTGCGTAAAGGTTTAACGATCTACGTACGTGTCTACGGGGTGGAACTACGAGTATATATAAAATTGTATACATTGTATTGGTGAGAAAGACGTCATTAAAAGTACGGAATATGACTTTACAAAGCTTGTCGGAGATCGCCAAAGACTGATCGTGATCGTGCCCGTCCGTGGGAACTCGTTAATTCCTACACAAGTGTAATCACGCTGTCAGTAGAAAGCTGATACCATTACGATAAGCGGCATTCCTTTGACTAAAGTTGAAAAAAGCCACATTGATACGTATTTATAGATGTTACCTTCGACATACCTTTTACATAGGAGCGTCATATAGTCACAGCTGAAAGTAAAGCCATACTTCAGAAGCTTAATAAAAAACACACACACGAAATCTGTGTACTTTGGAACAGTCACTACCTACGTTCTACCTCGAAATCGTCTGGCCGCCTCAATGACCGCTGCAAATATATTTCACTAAGTGCTAGAAAAGGTACAAAACCATACTATAAGAATCATTACTCGAGCAATGCGCAAATCTCCAATTAAGGCAATGGGGGAAATTCCCGTCCAAACAGAGGGAGATGCTTATGTTCTCATACTGCCAGTGAGAATTTATTCAAGAAAACAAAATTACGGTCATGGCGAAAGCTCGTTTAAATTTTAAGTTGACAGGAACAAATGCTGTAAATCTTCAAACACTAACAGCTCATCTAGAATTATCAAATCTACCAGAACCATGAACTACCAAACGTCCGTAACTACACTACTATGTATGGACGTCAACAAGATGTAGAATATAAATTAGAAAATACAAACTTGGAATATCTCAGAATACTTTCCATCAGACCTCTGTGCATAAAGACGACTCTGCAACAGCTGATATACGAGACGGTAATGATAGCATTTTCATCGTGCACGAGACAGTGAGCATGCTGCACCATATACACGCATAATAAGAAGCCATCACACAGGCATCGAAAACTATTCAGAGTGAAAGGAGGTCTTTCACCAGGATGCATTCTTGAAATTCTCTATTGGTTCTGGGTGCCATAGCTAAAGCAAAGCTGCCAACACTATCCAAAGAATTTAATAGACTGGGCGAGATACAGAAAATGGATAACTTCACACTGTGCTGTTCCTGGCAATGAAATAGCAGACAAACTTGTCAAGATGTAGACGTCTGTGTGGATGTAGTTCTCACTAGTTTGGACGAGCCTTTATGCAGCTGCTTCAGAGAGATGCGTTTCAGTAGGAATACCATCAGAACTTAGCACATTGAGATTAGCAGGAGGGACCTGCTGCTACCTATCACAGTATTGTTTAAGTGAATATTTTATAGCCAGGTTTTATTTAATCGAAACATCATTACATCATTAGTTTTCTCGTGGAGCAGCCTCGGTGCAGTGGTAGCGCGTTCGATTTCTATCAGTGCCAAATTAGTGGTAGTGACTTTAGGTAAGACACAGATTAATTCCATAGTTCTTCTCTGTCTGTCTTTCTCTCTTCGAGGTTGATTCCTCCTGGAGTTGGTCTCGAGAGCGATTTATCTAAGTTGTAAGAACTTGTTTCGCAATCGAGCGTAAAAAATGATAAATTAGTTTAAATTAAGTTTTCTCTAAATTTTGTAAAATATACTGTAGATACATTAAAAATTACACCAATCTTGGACGTATTAATTGATTGACTGGGTTGAATATTAAGAAAAAACCCAAATAAGTTTGAGATGAGGCATGAGTTATAAAGATACTCTATAATTGCCTGGGACTATTCACTCTAAAACAATGTTGACGTATGCCTTTCTTTAGTATTAAAGTCGTGTCTTTATGAAAAAGAATTGACAGAAAGCCTTTCTTATTTTCTACAATATTATTGAAAAAAATACTGCCCTATATTTCTAACATGTACTTATCGATTTAAGAAGCTAAGTTAGGAATGATAATATATGTCTTTCTGCCGATAAGACATCGTTCTTGGTAAAATAAGAGCTACTTGTAATTGTGCACCTGGGACTTTAAAGGATTATTTTGCTTATTTTATCTTTTAATTTCACTGTTTCGCCCTTATACAAGCATTCCCCAAATGTTACTTCATTGCTTATCTTTAAGTCTAGGTCACTGGCCTACTTTCTAACATACAGAGGTACTGGATAAGCTGGAATTGAACAGACATGAAATACTTAGCTCTTGTAACGTTTTGTATAGCTCTGCAGGTGACAAATTCATATACTTTATATAAATTAAATTATAATAAATAGTCACTTCAATTTATTATTGTTCAAGTAACTATATTCATTTCAAACTGTTCTTTGATTATCACAATAATAATAAGTATATAGCAGAGTTGTTGTTTACTCTTGTTGAGTTTGTAGGTTTAGTTGTCGTGGTTGTTTACTCATCTTGTGCTTGTAGGTTTAGTTGTTGTTGTTGTTGTTTACTCATCTTGTGCTTGTTGGTTTAGTTGTTGTTGTTGTTGTTTACTCATCTTGTGCTTGTTGGTTTAGTTGTTGTTGTTGTTGTTTACTCATCTTGTGCTTGTTGGTTTAGTTGTTGTTGTTGTTGTTGTTGTTGTTTACTCATGATGAGCTTCATGGTTTACTTGTTGCAGTGGTTGTTCACTTTCATTGTGCTTATTGTTTTAGTTGTTGCGACTTTTGTTGTTACTCTTGTAGTTGTTGGTTTACTTGTTGTTACTCTTGTGGTTGTTGGTTTACTTGTTGTGGCTGTTGTGAATGTTATTCTTGTTTTATTTTACTCTTATGTGATTTCTGATGGGATAGTAGTTGTTTCTGAGCTTGTCGGTGTGATGGTTGTTGTTCTATCGCCATTTGGTGGTATAGCTGTTGTTCTTGTGCTTGTCGGTGGAATAGTTTTTATTCTTGTGCTTTTTGGTGGAATAGTTGTTGTTCTTGTGCTTGTCGGTGGAATAGTTGTTATTCTTGTGCTTTTTGGTGTACCTGTTGTGCTTATGGATTATAGCGGTTGTTCTGATTGTTGTTTACCATGATTATAATATAATTGTAGGTTTTGTGATGAGGTTTAAGTTGGTCCCTTGTTGTTGCTGTTGCAAGGTTTGTCACCATCAAAGTAGTTGAAGTTATTTTGCTTGTCAGTGCAGTAGTAATTGTTGTTGTTTACTTTTGCTGTTGTTATTGTTTGGTTGTGTTGCTGTTTTGCCTGATTTTGCGTAGTTTTAGTGTTATTTGCGTATATTGTTGTTATTATGCAAATTAATTTTGTTTTTATTTTGTTGCTTTTACACTTGTCGCTGGTTTTGTAGGTATAATTTTATGTGGTTGCTGTTTACTCTTAGTGGGGTGTGCTAGGTGATTTAGTTGCCATGTTTGTTGGTCTAGTTGTGACTGTTGTTTTCGTTGTGTTAGCTGTTATGATCATAATTTGTGTAGTTTTGTGCTCATTGGTGAAGTAATTTTTTGTTGTTTGCTCATATCCTTGGTGTTGTTATTATTGTACAAATGTACTTGTTGGTGCAGTAACAATAATTTTAACATATTCATGCGGTTTTCTACAGATTTTAACAGAACTATCACAGAATTCTTGACATTTATGTTCTCAATACGTTTGTATGTTTACACGCTGTAGGGATGCATGCTCCAGGAATCAGGGGAGACAGAAACCGTAAGATTTGTCTACGAACCGCACACAGTAAGCAAATTTATTTTTCATATAGTTTGTTAAGCTCAAAACGTGTTCATTTCCAATCTTTAAAGCTTGCTATTAAAGTTATTTTTACTATTCAAAATGACCATATTGAATTATGATTAAAAATGATGCTTAAAAATACAGGAAATGCTTTGAAAACGTGTGAGAAATGAGTTGAACTGAGTTGGGTTTTTTCCATATTGATGGAGTGGTGTTTATTTTTGACTAGGATAGTCATGAAATATTTTTATAGACTGTATTCAACAGGAATAAAACTGTGATACTGATTCGTATACTTTGGTTATATTTTTCTAAGAATATAAATCAATAATTAATGTCTTTCTTAAGATTGTGATGGTCACTGGGAACAGTAATGTCACTATAGTAAAGAAAGAATTGTACTTTTAATATTGTTCAATATCGATTTCGAAACAAGTTCTTACAACTCGACACACACAATATGAAAATCAACTCGAAGTGAGAGAAGGTGGGGGAGGGGGAAAGGGGGGGCTAAGTGGTTTTAATGTGTATTGTCTAAGGACACTGCAATTACTTTGGCACTGGTGGGCGCTACCACTGCACTAAGGCGGCTCCATCAATTGTTTATATAATATTATTTTGAATTTGAAAACATATCTCATTACATTCACGGCAGCACATGATGGTGGTTACAAGACAAGCGACGTGTTACATTTTTGTTCTGACCGCTGACGAAAAAGCCATGGTTCACACAGACGCTCTACTCCGTAGACTAGAAGTAAGTTGTTCTCTTTCTTTAATATAGATAATAATTTACATTTAGATTTTATTGACTATCATCGAAACAAACTTCTTTATTGGTGTAGCTAGGGAAACCTTGATTTACGACATACATGTATATAACTATTCGTATAATTATCGGAGATTAGTGTTTTTTAATTGGTCAGTTCTTTATGTTAACTGAAAACTACTGTATGACATGATTAATTTGTTGAAATAAATTAAATCCAAGATGTCTTGGTCAGCATCGAACCTGGATGGACACGAGAATATCGCATTTCAAAATCAAGTCTGACCTCTTGTTGGCTTTCTAGACAACTTTCTCCAAGCATCCCACCCACCCTTGAATCATAAGATAAGATGTGATAAATTTTATTTTGAGTCGGCAAGATAAGTAAACTACAACACATGCTAACTTGATCATCTCCGGAGTTATCCGTAAGAATAACGGAAACAGCCGACCGCCTTATTGCTGTACGCTAGTGACATTCGCATTTTGATAAACACTGTGAACTAAGGCAAGTCCACCATTCTGCACATGCATCTCCAGCCTATCAAAGAGGTAAAGCTAAACATTAATATATGTATATGTTTTATTTTAGTTGCAGCTTCTTACAAGAATAAACGACCCATCCACACAGTTTACGACAGTTCCCCATTTCGCTCTACACCAGAATCTGCATAAACAATGTGGAAATAACATGGCGCAGCACTTTATAATCCAGTGATTTGTTTACCCGACACTTGTTGACTGTCAATTTAATAAATAAATTCATAAAGTAAATGTATCACTTTGTGTTGTTGTTGTTGTTTATTTTTATATTGTCTATCACTGACCACACTGAAGAATGATTTGATTTTCTCAATCAGCAAAATTTTATATATGACACAATGTGGAACTCCTAGGTTCATTGCGGGCCGCAGCAGCGGCCCGCTATATTTAGTACGTTGTTGGAAAATGTAACATGTAGGTGAAGTAGTGTATAGTTCTTTGAACAAAATGTTATGAAAATCGCCTAGGAAGTTACGATAAAGAATGGGTTAAACCACTGTTCATTGTGTAGCTTTAAATTGTCACAAAATTGATATTTCTATCTTTTATCCATGTAAAACGACAAATTATTTTATATGCTTATGTAACGTCTAATAATTTAAGTAGTGAAAAGTTTTTATTGTTCGGCCATTATAAAAACCGATATCGGTCAAACATGCCGGTATCTTCCGGTATCGGGTAAAGTGGGTCCATTACGTTACTAAGACTCGATTTTTATAGTTTGAAATTTACAATCACACTTCATTTGTTTTTGAATGGAAGTATCATTGTATAGACACTGACAGTCTATTTAAATCAAACATGTCATGTTAGAGCAATAAAGTGAAAGGTAGCCAAAGTTTACTAAGGCTGGTCGGGATGCACTTTCTATTTTAATCAGACTGGTTTACATTTTCGTGTTATTAGACTGGTCTACAGCAATAAACTGATAGGTAGCCAAAGTTAACTAATTGGTCGGTAACGATACTTTAATTTACAGTAATCGTAAAAATGTGCATTGTTTTGTTTACAAACATTTTGACTGCCAACGATTTTGTGAGGATAGAGATAGGAATAGTATTGTATATTCTGAGAATCACCTTAATGGAAGATATAGTGGAGAACATATTATAATATTGCTGCGTTAACTTTGTTTTAATTACGCTGAAAGAAAATAGGGCTCGTATATACAATCTAATGAAAATAAAAGAGGAAAAGGCATAAAGACTATTTAAGATTGATTTCGTTTCTTTTTAAATCATAAATGATACACTGGAAATGAGAAAGAGTAACTAAATTGTAAATGCACAAACCAGATAGCCAAGTATTTGCTTTACATGAACCTAGAATGTAGATATATTCTGTCTCTGTTATAAAGTCTGTAAAGTTTATTTACATCTCCAATTTCAAAATATTTTACATGAAAGCTTTGTTTCTAGGCCCGCTGTGATACGCAGTACGCAGTATCAGTTTTTTCTTGTATTTAATTTAGTAAGTATTGAGATTTTCTCTCTAAACAAGACGATATGGATGAAAAGAATAGACAATCGTTAAATTTTTATACGACTTTTTTTTCCTGGTAAAATGCACTTGAAAACATTTTCAAGGAAAGAATGACGTGTATTTAAAAACTAAACACAATGATGTAGAGTTTTCCATATACCACACACCGTAAACCTCTCATGATGAAACCAAAAACCACACAATCGCGTGAATCATTAGACGTGCAAATCCCTGATTGATGTGGTTTTGTGTAGATTACAATCATGTACCAACTTAGTTGTACAATGTAACAACTCGACAATGCAACAATACAATTGTGCAAGAAGTACAGACGGGCCAACAGTACATTTGAATAACAATTATAACAGTTAACAATTATTTTGTGATATGAACGTGATGTAACGCGGTGTGAGGTGATGTGTCGGCCAGATGAACGCATATTAACACCTTGAACGGATGTAATATCTAAATTGCCTATATTTTTTTGTAACTCTTTGAGAACCTTGAGAGCCTAGAAAAGCTACTTAATTCAGGCATTACGAGCGTCGTCATGCATTCCAGCTTGTGACGGATAGACCCGAAAGTGTTAACAGAGTTGGGTTCGGCTATTAGGAATTTAGGATCGCTCACCGTACGTCGTATGTCGTACGTCCGTTAACATTTTCCTTCTAACGAAATCTCCTCTGAAACCACTAGGCCATGATGATAAAACTTGGCAGGGATGTTCCTTGCATGAACCCCTTTTATAGTTCTTCAAATAATTCTGTTCCATGCAGAACTCTGGTTGCCATGGCAACGGAAAGGAAAAGCTTAAAAAATCAATGTAGGCTAGAGCTTATATATTTTGCATGTGACATAACCTAGAGGAAATCTACCAAGATTGCTCAAATTATGACCCCCGAGTCAAAATTGACCCTGCCAAGTGGGTCATTTGTTTTTACATAGGCTTATTTAGGAAAAACATTAAAAATATTCTTCTCTGAAACCACAAATATTAGAGCTTAAATATTTTGCATGTATCATTGCCTTGTTGACATCTTCAAAGAATGTACAATATGATGTCCATGTAAAAATTGACTCTTTCTGCAATTGGTGTATTATAGCCAATGGTAGCCAGGTGATCGATATAGGGTCACCTTGGCCCTCTTGTTTGTCTTACATGCGTGTCCAAAGAAAGAAAATGCACGTTTGATTGTAATACAAACATGCCTATGTGTAACGAGTTTAATCAAAGTACTGAAAGGACTGGTAACATACGAAACCGTGATGATTACTTTGCTGTTATAGCATACACAACATTGGTTTGTGTTTTTTTCCTGTTTACCTCTTGTGTGGCAAGTACTCAGTTATCATACTATTCAACTATCCATCCGGTGAACTCACGATATCTTAGTCAACTGATAAGTGGGTACTGTATACTAAGAAAAACTGACTTCGGGTAACCTTTCCTGAAATAGCTGAAATAAATAAATCGCCCAAAACAGTTCAGCTGAGATCTGTTTTTCTAAACATTTTCTATTGTATCAAAATGAATTCTGCAAACAACGTGCATTGGGATTATAGCTCGGAAGACGTGAGTTAAATTAAGTCAAGTATAACATTAGTCATTAAAGAAAATGTCACCAGAAACGAGTAATTTTTGTACACGAGTCCTTTTTACAGTCAAGCCTAAAATTCATACTCCAATAACGGGACTTTTTCACCGTCATCTTGAAATTCGTTGACTTGCCACGGTGAGTGTTTACTTTTTCCGTAGCTCTAATAAAACGGTACAGAAAGCCTGTTAATAAGTAAGATCATCTAGTGAATAAATTGAATAACATTCTAATCTACGTGTGCATGTAGAAATCTGTTTTATATAATCTCTTTGTTGCTTTTAAAGAAAAGACCAAATGAGTTTTCTTTAATGCTTTAACTTATGATAGTGAATGAGTCTGCCATTAAAACCAGTGCAGAACATAACAAGCCTTCGGAGCATGGTTTGCTCTTTTCGCTATTTATAGACATTTTTAGTGACCACCCTTTGAGAAATTAATGGTAGGATCCAAAATTGAGCATGGACGAGTCCATTTTAGAAATTTAGCATGACGGTGAGTGCTAATTAAAGGAATCTGACAGAGACATTCACAAAAGTCGTCTTTACTCTTTCATGTGTTTGATGTTTTAAAGGGTGAGGCAAATAGATGACCTGATAGCTTTCACAGGGGCAGAATCAAGATAAACAGACGTCTGTTCAATTACTGAACTGCTTATCTCTGTCTATAAGAGAATTCGACGGTTTTGTGTAAGATCATGTGCTGATACACAGGTGAAAAATAGCGGACATGAAGTGCTTGACTCTGTTTGCGTTTTGTTTAGTCTTGCAGGTAAATTCAATTTCATTTTTTTCAACATAATCAATTTTGTAAATAATGGCAATATGTCAGCAATGAACGTCTATCAGTGAATTAAGACACGACCAGCTTTAATCATTAAGTCACGTTTTTTCAACACAGCGCGTCATGTCTGTGAATGAAATGTGCAAGATACATGTATATATCAAATAAAGTGGGGGCGAATATATGAACACATGTAAAGGTTAAAATATATGTTCATAATCCAGGCTATTTATGTTAAAATGATCAAAACAACAACAACAGGATCATCATCATCATCAGTAGCAGCAACATCGTCATCATCATCATCATCATCATTACTATTGAAGTCATTGTTGTAGCTATTCAACGTGTGTTTATACATTCTAACTATACTTAAGGACAAAAGTTCCGTCCGGTTCAAAATTGTCTTATTAAATTTTAAGTGTACGTTACTTTTATTTTTTTATTTGCAAATTTATATTTTGAGACTACTAGCTACATCACAAGGTGTTAAGAATTCTATACAAAGACATTAAGTCAACCATGACGGCATGAACCATGAATTTTACATTTATCTAAATTTTATGTACATAAAGCTTGTAATCACAAACATTTCAAGTGATTTTTGTTACCAAAGGATAGTCCTATCGAAAGACGTAACAATTAGACAAATACTCAACGTATGTTGTTATTACGAAGCCTTCAAGATAGCAAAATTTGCGCGTTTTATGTCGACTGGAGGTCAGTGAGCCTACAACACATGTTTCACGTGCGTTAAACGCCCACGAACATTCCATTCGACGTCACGAACATTGTAAATGTGTTTATTGATTCGAAAATGATGATGTTCTTATGCTTTTCCTGTTATGAATAAAATATCCAATTTCAGTTTTTGTGTTAAAGGCTTTAATTATACCGGACAGAACTTTTGTCCTTACGTATAGTTTGCTTAGAAAATGATACCCTAGTATAGTTTGTTTACAGAGATCTAGCATTGTTTTTACGTCTGTTTATCTTCATATTTCAGGGATGTGTGACGCAAGAGTCTGGAGAGACCGTAACCCTTCAGTTTCATTATGAGCCTCACACGGTAACACTTAAACACTTAAAAGATAATCACTATAAGCAAAATATGTACTACTGTGTAACTCCTCTAGATAAGAAATTATTTCCTAATCGGTTCATACCCAAATTCAAAACGAAACACTCTAAAACTTAGCCTATATTCTGTCCATATTCGCACAAGATTTGATCAATCTTAGAGGGAAACTTGTCTTGCCTTGAGGCACTACCACAATGGCTCTAATGGGGATCGAACGTTACACCCTACGATCGTGCGAATATTTCATGAATTTACACCGCCCTCGTTATTCAGACAACTTACTTCTGAATTAGCTGATCTTACGTGTCCATGCGAGACATGGTCACTATAAAGACCATTTTATCATATTTTCATTGAACTTTACTTTACTTTCATTTTACGTTAATAAACTAAGAAGTCACAAGCTAAATATGATTTCTTCATCTTCAACACATGTTTCCGCTCCTCAAATATAATTTGATTGCTGTGTTGAGCCCGCTGTTTGTACTAAAAGTAAATAAAAATAATATTTATTTAATTTAAGCATATGATGATTTTAACAAGACAGACCACTTGTTACATGTTTGTCCTGACTCCTGAAGAGAAAGCAGCGGTACATACAGACAACGGTCTCCGGAACTTGGAAGTAATCATTTTGAACTAGCTTTTAACAACACATTAGTTTGTGTTTTTCGCGATTCTGTAGATTTCATCAGGATTTGAACAACATACGGTTTGTTTTAAGTTTCATTTTTCAGTTAAGTTTTAAATTTATAAATGTCGAACATGTTTTGGAGCATCAAACGTTTTGTCACATTGTATGATCTCTACCTCTACCTCTCTATCTCTACCTACAACGTCCAGTTTACTTCGAATATCCTTTAATCAAAAGTTGACGAGACGTGTATGACTGGTGTGACCACAGTGTACAACCTCCGGCGTTGACAGCGGTTCACGGCTATGAGAGCGGTTCACGGCGTTGACAGCGGTTCAAGATTCAAATGTGTGTTTTTACGCAGAGTAGGTGTTTGTGAATGTCGTATTTACTGAGGGTTTTCTCCTCAAATACGATACCTGTTCGGATATAATTGCACGTGCTGATTCCTTGGTCTATGCTGAAACAATATATACTGGCCGTTACTCACAAAGACAACTGAAAAGGCAACAGCGTTCATTAATACCCACCCTGTGTAAAACACGCATTTGAATCTTGAACCGCTGTCAACGCCGTGAACTGCTGTCAACGCCGGAGGATGAACACTGCGTGGTGTGACCACTCGATCTTTTTATGACGTCAGAATGATACGGTCATTCGTGGAAATACCCATTCAAGTAAAATATTACTGTTTAAAATACTGATATATTGATTGTGTGTTTGTTTTTAATTTGTATCTTCTAATTTTAGTTAAACTTACTTGCACAAGTAAATGATCCCTCCACGACTCTTACACCAATGCCGCAGTCAGCTCTGCATACGAATCTACATAGGCAATGCGGTAAAAATATGGTGCAATACTATATAGTACAGTGATTTATTGCAGAGGGCAATTATTTTATCTGAATACGAATAAAGATATTGGTATTAGATACAATTTTATTTTACATGTTTTACTACTTAACCCCCTTCACTTAGACCTATATTGTTCGAGTAGAGGGGTATTTATTCAGAAAATGTTGAGAGGAGGTAGTGGAGTCCTACCGTGGGTCTTATTTCAACTCCGCCGTCGAGGATTACCCATTGCATCCTCTGGACGAGGAATACAAATAACATCCTCTGGATGAGGAGTACACATTGCCTCTCTGGACGAGGAGTACACATTGACTCTCTGGACGAGGAGTACACATTGCCTCTCTGGACGAGGAAAACACATAACATCCTCTGGACGAGAAGTAAATATTTCCTCCTGTGGAAAAGGAGTACACACTGCCTCCTGTGGACGAGGAGTACACATTACATCCTCTGGACGAGGAGTACATTTTGCCTCTCTGGACGAGGAGTACATATTGCCTCCTCTGGACGAGGAGTACACATTGCCTCCTGTGGACGAGGAGTACACATTGCCTCATTTGGACGAGACGTACACTTGCTTCCTCTGGACGAGGAGTACATATTGCCTCATCTGGACGAGTATAACATTACATCCTCTGGACGAGAAGTACACATTGCCTCCTGTGGACGAGGAGTACACATTGTCTCATCTGGACGGGGAATACACAATGCCTCCTGTGGACGAGACGTACACTTGCCTCCTCTGGACGAGGAGTACACATTGCCTCATCTGGACGAGTATAACATTACCTCCTCTGGACGAGGAGTACACATTGCCTCCTTAGACGAGGAGTACACATTGTCTCATCTGGATGAGGAATACACAATGCCTCCTGTGGACGAGACGTACACATTGCCTCCTCTGGACGAGGAGTAGACATAACCTCCTCTGGACGAGGAGAACACATTGCCTCCTGTTGACGAGAGGTACACATTACATCCTCTGAGCGAGGAGTACACATTGCCTCCTCTGGACGAGGAGTACACATTACATCCTCTGGACGAGGAGTACACATTACCTCCTCTGGACGAGAAGTAAATATTGCCT
>JAUMHA010014454.1:9059-20784 GCA_032359765.1 Saxidomus gigantea
GCTGGATAAGTTGCTTAAATATACAAAGATTAAAAAAGTAAATTTCTAGGTAATGAAAGTCATAAGTCGTGTAATAGAATTTATGGTTGCTAGTACTGTGGCCGCCATAACATAATCCAATCAAAAATTTTTAGAGTATCAAAGTGATACATAATTATGATATTATCTGTGACCAGATGATAATATTTGCTTCTGCCCGGTTAAGAAATGAAGTATGTACGGTTTTTGAGGTCAAAGGTAATCTCATTATAATTTGGACTTTGTCACTGTTTTTAATTCCTGAACAAATCAAATATATGATTAGTGAATGTAGAAATGTGTTTCAAGACGATAGGTAACCTAGGCGTTACTTCTATGCATTACATATAATATTTCACTGTTTCATTGTCATTGTATGTAGAAGATAAACTGTTTTGTCATATTCGTGATAAATTTGGAAAAATTGGTCATCAATGTAGCTCAGTAACGATGTTTTCTACTTGTTTTAATCAATATGCACACAATATGAAAAACTTACGCCGGAATTATCAAATGATATCCTGATTCATTCCGAAGGCATATGCCGTCTACATAGAACATTTATATGGTCAAAGATGGTTTTCCTGACACACTCGCTGACGAAAATGTTCTCAGTCTATCACACTCAGGAATAAATGTTGTTGCGTTTAATTAAATAATACGACTTTCTGGTAGCTGAATATTGGTATCATAATCAGGGATATGGAACGTTTTAGGTGCTAAACATGATCAATTTTCTTTATAAACATACTTATAACATTGTTTTAGCGCTAACCGCTTGAATGGGTTACAAGGGGAGTAGATTATTTACATGAAGGACGATAGTCCGGCTTTTTAGCTTAACCCTTTCCTATAGGACATGTTGTCGAGCTTTAAGACTGAGTTAGGAAATGCGAATGAGGAGTCGACAGGATGAGTATTCGCCAACAGCCTTTTACTAAAAAAGGAACGAAGTGCGCATTCTGAACAATGTATGCCGTGGATTTTCTCCAATTCGTTGTAATGCCGGTTTACATATGTTTGTTATTACCATGGCAACGTTGCCTCTGGGATCGATTTAAAATGTACGTTTTTACAACAAAGAAACTGATGTCAATAATAAAGCTTTTAAATCATCAATAAGTAATTCCTTTTACTTAACAAATTAACCATGCTCCAGTGTGCACACTAATTAAAATTGATTTTCTATCCTCGTGTTGCACATAGAAGACGCATTAGTTTTACCTGATGTAAAATAGTTTTCGATCTATTGAATCACACTTTTTTATATAAATATGAAATTGGAATATGCCATAATATTTTTGAGCAACGCTTTCAGCTCGGTCGCTGCTGAAAAGCTTTGTCATACAGAACAAGACAGATTTCAGTTTATACCGGGGACGTCAGTTACGCATTGTGTCAATGAATGTGGCGCGCGTCAACACTGCCAGGCATTGAACTTTTGGAGCAAAGTCAATTTATGTGAACTTTTCTCAACTCCGACAGAAATAGATCAACGACGCGGGAACTGTGTTTATATCAAAAAAGAAGATATGAACGCAACTAAGGTAATGATTTATTTTCGAATGAAGATGTCTTTAATAATCTGAAAGGTAAAAAGTAATTACAGTTAGCCCCGTTTAATATTCTGTCCGAAGGTCTGGCCGTTCATGAAAACAGCAGTCCGAAACAATTAGTATAAACTACACTAACTTACTACTCGATCCATGCTGTTATTTAGCAGAAACATTGTATATGTATTTATTGAATTAATACTGTTTAAACCAAAAAACACAACATGGACAATATGGATAACGAGTGAATACCTTCAAGGAAACCTTTAAAACAAAATGTCTTTTCTTTGCTGGTGAAAGTAAAGTTTGTTCAAAAGGCTTGATAACTGTATCCTGTACCATCGTTATGATTCTCGTCCAATTACTAATAAGGGTTTTGCTTGTGAATATAAAGTTAAAGGTCCATTACTAACAAAAAATCGAATTTACTTTTAATTCTGGAAATGTAACAGGGAAATACAGTTTGAAACTGACTTCTAAAACTTCACAATAGCCGTGGAGTATTTCCCCGTTTGAAATACTGCTGCAGAAAAACAAGTGAATGTTTATGTATTTCCTTAGAATGACCTGGGTGGTCTTTTTGTCCTACTTTTGTTGTTTTGAATGTTGTAAACAGTCAGACATATACTTTGCACATCATTGGAAGTAAAGTTCTTCAAGTATAATTCAAAATAGGCATGCTTATTTATGTACAACCTATTTACAGCCTCTTTCTGAGACATTTCTTGAAAATAACAAAGATTTTTGAAAACGGGAAAACCTACTTTCGTTTTTGAAAAGGCAAAATATACTCTATTAATTTTTAGATTTAACTCAAATTTTCAATACAATATGGCCACATTCAGTGCAGTACGTCATATTTTACGATTTCAGATTTAAAAGAAAATTTGATTTGGCGTAAGTAATGGACCTTTAACTTTTTACACACTCAAATGCTTTAGGAAAATCGATGTTATACGTGGGTTAAATGTTTCTACCCAAGGAGTATCCCAAGGCTCAATTATAGTCGGTTTTTAGAGAAAATACAACGTAAAAGAAAGTTTTAAAAATGCCTACTTTATTCTAAGAAATATATTTAAGTTTAACGTAAATTTAATTCTTCTTAAACTAGTGTAACGCAAAGTTTCTTTATAAAAACTACAACTATCAATGTAAAATAATACACAAGAACTGATCTTCTCAAAGCCCTGCTTCTCAACATTTTACCTATACACAAGCATAAAAAGTAAATTAATTCGTAACTCAAACATATTTAGCTAGTTTTGCGTCTCCAAAAAATAAAAGATAAGATAAGCGCTTTCGTCATTTTCTAGCAATTTCTGATCACACAATTGGTTGTCCTCATATATGTCTGATTAAAAACAAAGTAAAACACAAATATTTCAGACAACGTGTCAGACTGACTGCGAATATGGTAAAGTGTGTGAAAAAGGTATCTCTGGAGGCAGAACGTGCAATATCAAAGGTAAGCATTTCTTTTCTCAACTTTGTAAATAAAAGTCTATTGTCCAGCCAATCTTTAACTTCAAAAGAGTTAAATAAATGCACTTTTTAATATACAAAGTTTGATAATCATGATGGTTTCTTGCGAGTGAAATGTTAGCATCGAAAGTAGTAAGGAATGTGAGTAAAAGTCACACTTTTATTCCCACTGAATATAAAAAAAAATCAGAGAAAATCTTTTTTGACTATCCTAGTCAAACATGGAGAATTCAACCTTTCTGTTAGGTATTTTTTAATATCCTGTCTTTCAATACGAGATATAACTCAGTATATAACTTATTCTTTACATTTTCTCAAGACATCTACTGTGTTTTCAGCATTGTTCTTGACCATAACTCAACATGGAAATTTTGAAGGATAATATAACTTATTCTGGATGTAGGTTTTATATACAAGCGTCAACACGCCAATTTTACGCTTTTTAGAGGGACCGCTAGAACGACAACACGACAAAAGTGTCCGTCGTGTTGTCATGCTGTCGCATTGAGACACTCAATCAAGCCGCCATACCCGTTACATTAAAACACATATCTTTAAACAGTCGGACAGGAGCTATACAAAGAAAATTCTGTTTGTCCTTCAAAAGCTATAAGTTGTTTAAATTTAATTGTTTCTCCAGCATTTTTATTTAAACAATATTATATATATCATAAGTTTGATAAAGTCCTGTACGCCCATGAGGATTTACAATCATGAAAATGGCGAGACAATTATAACAGTGAAACAGAGAAGGTTCTATAGGAAAAATAACGTTAACAATTGCCGATATAAATTATGCAGTGTCTTATTTTATTTAATACAAAAATCTGTTCATAATACCTAAGTTCTATATAACATCTATCATATATGACATCCTCTGTTGATCTTGGCGAAACGAAACACTAGATCAACATTTGGATTTTGAAGTATTAAGCCCCTAATTAAGAACATTACGTATAAAACATGTTTTTTCATTTATAGGTGTACTATTTGTTTCGTACATCTACCAGTTTCTGTATGTAATATGTGAGAAGATACTCTTAGCTTTGTCAATTCAATACGGTACTTTTTTATATTAACCAGACGAAGATACGGTTGAAATTTAAAATAGGAAATTTGCTTGTAAAATAATGCCCTACTAGAGTTTTACAACCTACTTGACCAGTTTTGCACAAATTGATCATGGAGTCTCTGTTTTACAGTGCATAAAAACAAATCAGCATTGCCAATACTTTGCATCAACCAGGAGCATCATGAAAACCTATATCATATAAAAGAGATTTAACTAAAGAACACCAGTTGGGCTTATTGGGAACATTCTCAAAATCATGTTTCAGCATACTATACACTTTCTAACATACGTTTTATCATTGCCAGTATATATACCCAATACTTTAAAATATTATAACAGCGTTGTGTTTAGTAAGTTGATCTACCTAACTCACCATACATAAAATCGTTTTGGGTAGTTTTCTTAACATTTAAAATTATTTTACAAAATTTCATGATATGGACTTTTTCTATTGCATTTCCATGTATAAAGCCCCATACTTCACTAGCATAGTTTAGTATTGGACTTATGAGTTTATCAAATAATACCACTCTATGTATACTGAAATATCTACAAATCCATACATTAAGTATTTATTCATTTTAAACATTGCCTTCATCGCCTGGCCTGCAATAGTATTTTGTGCGTCTGCAAAATATCATCATTCGTGAATACAATTCCTAGATATGTAAATTCAGAAGTGTTATTTTCTGTTGTGTCCCTTTTTCAGCTTACAAGAATATTTGAGATTCGATAGATGCTTTATTTCTTCAAGAGAGGAAGCAAATTTTATCAGTTTTGCTTAATTTAGGAGATTAAATCTGAAGAAAAATTTAAAACTCCAAATATCACACAGAAGTCTTTACTGATTCGTCACAATGAATCTATTGAATGAAATTATAGGCTGCATTAATGCAGGATCCAGTTTTAAGTTCTAATTTGGCAATTTCAATTTTACTTACGTTGTTTTTATTTGTCGGAAGTAAAACTTGAATCAATAGCACCTGTTTCCTCACTGCTTCTTTTATGATTTTCGCTCTGGATGACCCCAAGATCGATGAATCCTGGTTGAAACAATTTTGAATTAAGTGTACATTTCCTATATAAATTATTAATGAAAATTATCAGTAAGTGAGTCTACGTGCCTTGAATCAGGTTATTCTAAAAGTATAAGTTGTCTTTGATAACGAATTCTCAAACGAAGCTTTTACCTTAAAAAGTCTTCTAATCATTTATTGATAACTTAAGTAGAATATTATATTGTTATGTGTGAACGGTATGAACAGTGTTTCACAAGACAAAAGTAATCTAAACAAAGGAAATTGTTAAGTGGTTTCTTGATATTATGATAAAATTGCACGTCGTATAGCTAAGAGATATGAACGTCATATCAAAGCCAATCTTAGGGATTATACAGACACAGAAAACTCAAATAATTGAAAGTTTTCGCTGGCAAACACAACTGCAAAATGCTTTAAGGAGCATGTAATTAGGTACTTTTATGCCGATAAAATCAAATACAGAGCAGTTGATAAGACCATTAATCCGATGGAATTGCTCTAAAAGACAAATGTGAAATCAGCATTGAAGCTAGCTAGCACAGTAAATGATGTAAAAGTCAAGTGAAGAGCCTATGTTTTAGACTTACATAACCAATTACTGATTTTGTCAGTTTCTAGTAATTCGGCCGGTAACCTCATGAATAGTTTGCTGTTGGTGAGTCGACGTGACGCAGTGGTAGCGCGTTCGCCTCAGGATAGGACGGTCGCAGGTTCAATCCCTACGCAAGAAACAATTAATTTTAAAGTATCAAGTTGTGAGAATTGCTTTCTGATGGTCAAAAAAGTTTTTTTTATCAAATATAGAATATGTGCTTGATAATACATAATACGCATTCAGTTTACTAGCTATAAAACTAAAGCAAGACGGAAGCATTTTTTTTATTCGAAAATAACCATCTTAACACTAAGCCAATTGGAATGCGATAATCTTCATCAATATAATGTTGGGTCTGACAAATAAATGATCATTTTCTTATTGGTCTTGTTCTTCATACTTATTATGTCAGACACGCAATGACGATAAAAGCCATTAAACACTAGTACTTTAATAAAAGAGGTAATGATACAAGTTTTCTTAAAGTGACCACATGTTTTGTGATTCCATCTTTTACAGTCAATCATTACACATTTTTGTTTGATGACATCATTCCTATTTAATTACAAGATACAAGTTCGAGTTTTAGGACTCAGTCATACCTTTTCAAGAATCCTGAATGTACTTGACAGGACAGAGGGATTTTACTTTTTTCGTGTTTTTATTAGTTCTACCTTTAAAATTTCGGTTCTTGTTGCTTTGTATGCTTTGAAAAGTAATTAATATTTTGTTTTTTGAATTTGCGGCGTTTTTGCGATATTGTATATGAGATGCCTGCTTTCATATATCTATATCGCCAAAAAAACTGCAATAGTTGTACCTTATCTGCTACCATTTGTCAATTGTGAAGATATGGCTGTTGTAGGTACATGTAATACCAATGACAAAATAACTTATTCAAGTACATATTTATTAGTTTAGTACACATGTCCTCATTTAAGTACAAAACACTTCACCCTCTTCATTTTATTCTCAGAAAACATGTATGTTTTTGTTGATTACTATATTTCTACTGCTAAACGTTTACTGAAAATTTAATTGCTTCTTATTTTATCAAAAATAAACTCAAACAACGGAAGTCTTTTTGTAGGATGACTGCGATGCCTGAGGATTTACACGCGTAAACACATTTTCTGTCGTGTTACAGCTGTGCATAAACTAGTCTTGTTTTTAAATATTTAAAGAATTAAGAATTAGATAAACTTATTCCTAATATAGTCTTTATATTTTAAGAATGCATCACCATCCCTGTTGTCGAGAACGGCATCGTACTGGGGAATAGGAGAGACGTTGGGGCAGTGATCAGATATAAATGTGATTACGGCTATGAAATTTACGGCAGTACAGTTGCCAAATGTCTTGATACTGGCAATTGGAGTATAAGTACTAAATGTGTTAAAGGTAAAGTTTGTCCAGTTTGCTCTCTGTTTTTTTTTATGTTTTCTTACTTGTACCAATGCTAAATTGTTTAGTGGCTATGTTGCCGTACATTTTAAATGTAAATATTTCGAGACAAGCTTACCACTATAACATGTAGTCAGTAATTGCGCTTTCCATTTTATGTATGTAATTTACTGACTAAAGTTATTTAAACCGTTTTAATCAGTTTTCGTTTGGTCTGTTAGATACTCTGTTTCATTTCGATTTTTTATTCAATGCATTAAGTTGCTAAATTTAGAATTTCGCCAAGAAAACTAACATTCCCCTACGTTAGCATGTTACAAGGCATGTTACAGAGCGGTTTACTGACAACACACCACCCGCGCCACCAACCTGACTTTTCAGGTGACAGTTCCATCTCGTTAATATTAGATTCAGTCTATTAGTTAAAAAAAGATGGATATGTGTATTGTGCGTATTTTATGTCTGCGTTGTTCTAAACATGTGACATAAGTGTTATTAGAGATACATTGTTTACATATGGTCTACTTGACTTTTCTCATATTTCGAGGACACTGAGTACTGTCATTGTTGGTGTTCAGGGATTATCTATAATTCCCAGCATTTATATCTAACTTACAAGTACATTGAATAAAAGCAGTCTTAAATCTTACAGTGATGCATGCATTTGTTTTTGGTTTAACGATTACAAATGCGTTGTGGTGTATAAGTGATAGTATTTACAATCGCCGACAATAATGTAACTTATTTTGCCATAACATATTATTACAGTTAACCGTTCTTGTGAATCTAAAGTCAGCACCGGGAGTATCAAGATTGAAAGTATAGGAACAGATGTAGGGGATACGTTACATTCCACTTGTCAGTTTGGACACAAACGCATCAGTGGTAGCACGGAACGCATGTGTACAAAATATGGTACTTGGTCCAAGGCAGAACTTATCTGTGAAGGTACATACTAATGTCTGGCTAAATTATAACTTGAAAATAATTATTGGTATCCACAGAAACCACAGGAGGAGAATATATAATTATACAAACGGCTCAACTAAAGGCCTGATTCTGTATGAACAGAATTGTCTGTAAGCAAGTGTTCTTTTTCCATTCACTGACTTAAATGACAGTGTGACTACTGTTTTCAAAGATAATTGTTATGTAACGTTCTATATAATAATCAATATAGGATAGGGAACAGCCAAACCCCACCGGAAACACGGGGTAATTAATGCGCCTGTCTAGACAGGTCTGGTTTCCTTTACAGCAATAGAATTCTTTGAGCCCGATTTTGAAAGTCCTTGGTACGAATTGGACAGTAGAGTAGCTACCACAACACTAGTCTCTATTGCACATGGACTTGGAGAGACACCGCTTCTCGTAGATGTTCAGGTCAAAGTTACAAGTGGTGAAAACGCTGGATATATTTTTCCTGCTGCAGGTAACAATAATACTGCATATCATCAGTCAATGTCTTGAAAAAGACATCAGTCTTTGCACAAGTAAAACAAACAAATAATTGAAGTGAGGTCATAGCCTATCGTTGCAGTATGCTTATTGAGTAAAGTAATGAAGTATTTGTTCAATATTTTAATTTACTCCAATTGACCAGGGGTTTTAAGATTTATTGCCCACAATATTTCCAGCTCCTGTAACCTTGACCTTTGACCTAGTGACCCGAAACATAGACCATGCACAACTAGGCATAGTAATATCACTTCTTTGAAGTATCATTGAATTCTGACCAGGGGTTTTGTAGATTAAGCGTCTTCAAGGTTTTACTATCTCAAACCTCTGTGACTTTGACCCAGTGACCCAAAAATGGACCATATACATTGTGCAACTAGGAATAATTCGTATCATTTTTGTGAAGTTTCATTTAATTCTCACCAGGGGATTTGAAGAGTTAGCGTACACAATATTCCGTCTTCAGACGGACGGACAAAGGACGGACGAACACGAACGGATGGACAGACAAGCTGAATGCAGTATACATGTACCCTCTTACACGCTGTGTCCAAGGATATAATAATATTTTCGTCTTATTTTTGTGTAATTATAATAATGATGTGTAATGAACCTGCTTTTGAAGGTGTTTTTATAAAGGTTACAACAGCAAACAAACTTGTGAGTATATAAGAACGGCTACATGGGTAAGAAAAATGGTTTAGCGACTTAATATGAAATACTGGATGTAAAAAGCATGTACAAGCATGTAAAACATAATATCTTGTACATGTACTGTAACGTTTAAAATGACAGAATACCAAAATATTTGTTAATATTGTACAGGACTTCGAACAACCGTTCTAAAACGGATGCTGTTACATGTACTATTCGCAATATGTATCATACTTAAAACATCCTATAAGACTTTTAAGAATAAAAACAGACAACGCAGGGACTATAAAAAGAAAAAAAAGCTAGGAAACTATGTAAAAATTGGCAATACCGTCCCTTCTTTTCTGCAGTTGAAATCATGTTTTTATAATATCCGTCTTAGATATGTTTGCATGCATACTGCTCAAATGGCTTAATATAACTATAGGTTTGGATATACCTTGCAAGTTTTTGCAAGGGTAAAACTTTTCTTTAGATAAATTGTGATCGAACTTTAGAAATAAATTTTTGAGCAGATATTTTATCTTTGGATGATTATTAAAAGATAAATTCAAATTTTTAATACATTGCATATTGAAAATAGGAAGGTTTGGCATATGTCACTGTGATATAATAATATACTCGTGATTTATTCGATGTGATTGTCAGTTACAGGAAAACTAATAACAGTAAATATAATAGTAAAAAAGCAAATAATGATAATACACTAGGAGATTCAGCTTAATATTGCAATGAATTTTCAACAAACTATAACATTTTTGGACCAGTATACTTTTTTAGAGAATAAGCCATTTTTTAAAGTTTTTGATGAAAATGATTTTGTTCTTACAAAAATATTATGCAATCATAAACGCAACAGTAACCGGAGTCTTTTCAAGACTCGCAAATCTATAGATGGAGGAACTGTAAGATTGTTTCAAACTAAGAATCCAAAAGGGCAATGCATTCAGTATTATCCAATGAGCGCATGTTTGTGTTTTGTTTTCAAAGGTTGTACTGCGAGAGACGATGATAGACCGGAAGCGTACGGCGGAATAACTTACATATACAACAACCAATACATCAAAGTCAGTTCCCCTACTTTAAATAACGGCAACCTTGGTCGATGTGTTTACACAGGTATGCAAACAACCAAATATGTGACATAAATTATGCTGAGTGACTGCTTTTAATTCAGTATTTTTATTATTATTAATTGAAAGACAAAATTTAAAAGGAATCCTAGAAACTTCTCCTTAGCATTTGACGGATATTTTTCTTAAATTGTGCTACCCTTATCTGTTATTAGGTACTTCGCCGTACTGGGAGGGGCCATACAGTACAGACAGCTACACGGCCATGGTCCGAGTCCGTGCTTGGAAAAATACCAGTCTACCTGCCCCGAGTTATTCGGAAACTAATATCCCAATCACAGGTGGCCAAAGTAAGTTTCGCCAATAGATACAACGAATTGCGTGAGTCATGTCATTTAACGCAAATGAACGTTAATAAATTATATATATTATATGTCTTAAAAATATTTAAAATCAAAACAGTACTTATCCATCTTTACCCGCGATAGTTAAATAATTACAATAATTAACCCCGCAACAACTACGTTCTAACTTAAAGGTGGGTACACTGGATTCAGCTTGTTTGTCTGTCTGTTTCGGATTATTTTTCACAGAGTTATGGCCATTTTGTTTTCTCAATAGAGGGTATATAGAGAGGTTTTTGTTCGCGCTTTATCTCCATAACCCTTGGCCAGAATTGAATGAAACTTCACATGAGTGGTTGGTACCAAGCGTATCTATACATGCTCTGCATATTTCGTTAGTATTAATTTTCACAAAGTTATGGCCTTTTGTTTTGTTTTTTCAATTCAAAGTAGATAGAGAGATTTTTGAACACTTCATCTCCAAAACCCTGTCAAGAATTGAATGAAACTTCACAGGAGCGTTGTTATGCATAATGCGTTCGGATTTTCTTTCACAGTATTCACAGTAATATGGCCCTTTATTTAATACAGTGTACATAGAGAGATTTTTTGCCCGCTTCACCCCCAAAAGCCTTGCCAGCATTGAATGAAACTTCACAGGAATGATTGGTACCAGGCCTAGTTGTGCATGCTCTCGGTAGGTTTATTTTAATACAGCGTTCATGGAGATATTTGTGAGCGCATCATCTTCGAAACCATTTGCCAGAATTGAAGGAAACTTCACGAAGATGAGTGTCACCAAGCCTAGTTGTGCACTTTCTCGGCAGGTTTCGTTATGATCATAGTTTACAGAGTTATGGCCCCTTTTCAATACAGTGAGTGCGCGCCTAGTTGTACATGCTCTCAGCAGGTTTTGTTCGGATTATTTATCACACAATTATGGCCCTTTATTTTTAGCTCACCTGGCACAAAGTGCCAAAGTGAGCTATTAGGATCGCATTCCGTCCGGCGTCCGTCGTACGTCCGTCCGTC
>JAUMHA010014565.1:0-20780 GCA_032359765.1 Saxidomus gigantea
GCGACTCTACCGAACATGTTTTCATCGTCTGCATTAACATAGGTGGAATCGATAAATGGACCCGTGTCTGATGAAACCGTTTCTTGGACCCCTACATCCCGAGCAGTACCATCTAATTTTGAGGGTTCTGCTACACGTACAACATGGATATTCCCACAATCTAAAAACTGTTCAAAGCTTGTTATTCATAAGTTACCAGCATATGCAGCTAACATTCACAAATCGTTCAATATAAGTTTTATATCCAAAATAAGCAAAAACTAAATACCAAATATTCTCAGAGCAAAAACAATACCTAACAGTGCAGTAATTACTAAAACAGAGTCAATGAAAAAATTGTGTAATGGAGCCCGTAAGCTATGGACCAATCGTTTGAAGTTGTATAAACTGTTTTTATTTGTAATATGTTCTTATCGTATGCGACATTCAAACAGAAGATTAGTCTAATCTGTCTTGCACTACTGTCCTTATGCGTATGTTTACAGTTGTTATGAGCACATATCACAATTAAATTGTCTGCAGTGTTTGAAATATGGTATGCTAACTTAGACCTATGGGGACTTTCAGTCCCCAGGCTAAAAAACTGGGTAGGTAAGCTAGGCACTCAGGAAAACAACACCAACGCAGGTCTATAAAGCTAATTTGCATTAAAGATAATGAAAGGAATATCGTTTTTGCATGGTACATTTGTATACATCTCAGTAATGTAGGTTGATATTTTATTGCATGACCAATGGCGCAGGAGTGTAATGAACCAGTTGTTTATGTTATGTATTCAACAGGGCGGTAATACACTAGTGTAATTAATATGCTAGTGAGCCGAATCTCTTATATCACTGCGCGCTGTCAAAAACCAAAACAACTATGGCGTCAAATGACATTTCTGTCAACGATTATCTGAGAATAGACCGTATAGGGCTTGGCATCGTCAATGAGTTGGGGTTCCGGGGATTTCATGGCGATGTGATTAGGCACTTTAGTGTACTATCTTGCATTGCCAGGAAATACCATGTTCAGAAATTAAATGACTGTAATATTCTACAAGACAAGAAAGAATATTGCATCCTTCAATAAATACAGGCTCATTACCCAGAATCGGCACACGCATAATCCGACATCCTTAACTAAAATTCCAAAAAGAATCCTGTTCTATGTAATCCTTTTCCAACACAGTCTAACACAGCAAATGTCAGCAAAGATTCCAGTATTTGGTGGCTTTCAAAGCATTTCCAGCTCTCCAATACATGGTGGAACGTTTCATGTACACGTTCATCAAGTTCCTCAACGAAAACAGCTTCACCAAGATACAAGCGTTTAAAATGCATTGACAGTGATTTCGAGTAAAATTCAAATTCCTATGTATTGACCGCTCTACAAACTTTACACACATGTATATGCATAGTGACGTCATGACATAAATAATGAGCTGGTAATTCTCGCTCTACTCATCATCATAGCGTGAACATTGTTAATAAGAAAAAAGAAAAATGTGTTGGACTTAATATGTAAACAGCGGCCATATGTATTTTTTTAATTGAATATTAAAATAAATATGGTACTACTTGTTTTGCAAATGTTTATTTAGAAACCGCAAAACACATTCGACCCAGTTGTCCTTATAGAGAAATAGGCAACGCCGTTTTTGTCTAATGTTTTAATCCTGTGATCTCTTTGCCAAGTTATAAATAGAATCTTCCATTCGTATTTGTGTCGGAATGAATTTATTAAACTCGTCATCTAAAACTGATAAAAACTCAGAGCCTCGTTTTAATCATTTTCAGATGACTCGTTTATATATTCAATACAACACGAACACTCATGGAAGATCCTCTATGTTGTGAGCAGTAGCATAACTGTGACAAACAGCCAATCAGAACTTCATTTTTATGGTTATAAAGGCTCATTTTATATCATGACTTTCTAGGATCCTTCATGTCAGTTGTGGCAGAACGGCCTCATATATTAAACAACTGAATATATGAAAACTATGGTGTGTTGGATACATTTGTTGTCGGACACTTTGATTATAATATCTGTTTGCAAAAAAAAAGAACTAAGAAGAAAAGTGTTTTGATTTATTAAGTCTGATTAATATAGATAAGCAGAACAAAGAAACTGATAAGTTTATGTCGATTTCAAACATATATATAAAATGAACAAATGTGAATGATTCAAAGATTACCTAGTGTAACGTCATTAACAAATTTTGATTTTGCTACCATTGCAGATAGATACACATACAAAAACAAATAAAACGGCTATTAAACAAATTTATTTCATTCTTTAACCTTCATGTTTCTTAACCTAGCTTGTACATGGTAAAGACCAGTCAGTGGTCTCAGGTTTGAATGTATGAGTCAAAATATTATGGCAATCAAAGTTTTGGACTAACTAACTAAGGATCGTAAGATTGGAAACTTGAGGGATTGGAAAACATAATAATCTTTTGAGTTTAGAGATTCTTATGCAACGTTTTCTTGTTGTTTAAGACATTAAAATTTGATATATATTTTTTCAAATGGACATTACCAATTCAAGTTTAGGTATTTCACAGTTTTATTCCTGTTGGATAAACGGGCATTCCCTGTCAAGTATACTAGTCAAAAAATGATATTCCACATAATTTATTAAGGACATTTAATTATATTTGCAAATTAGAAAAATAACCCTGCTTTACTTATTTCTTAAATGATTTCAAAGTTATCTTTATTGATGATTTTAAAAGCATCTCGCTCGAACATGATGTAGAAATGTTGTATGATATTGTTTTGAGCAGTTACATAACTATGACAAACAGCATGTCATAACTTCATTTTTATGATTATAAAGGCTCATTTCATATTATGTCTTATTACATTTTAAAGTTTATATTGCACTCCTTTAGTCATACATATTTCTAGGATCCTTCATGTCAATTGTTGCAGAACAATAGCTATTGCGTTGAAAATTGATAAGCAGACGACACACATAATAAAACTCATGAATAAAGGACAACTATGGTGTGACACTCACATGCAGGTAAATAAACATGAATATACATTCTAGTAATAATTAAAAGCATAGCAAATGAATGGTTGCACAGAGAAGGATATAAAAATAACTATTACAGCGAATGTACACCCAATGACCACTGCAATGACTAAATGCATGCGAACGGAATAAGGAAAATATCAATCATCCCTCTTTCACATCGTAAAATGTAGATTACTGTCTAAGATGTATCATGTTTAAATATATACATGTATATATGTAAAAGTAAATACCATTTGTTTTCAATTATGAAATGTTTATGTGTTACAGTCTGATCCCGATTTGAAGGTCAGAAGCAAGATTCAAAAAGCATCTTCGATACATATATCTATTAGCTGCATGCAATTCATTTTCTTTAAATCTCTTAAGCTGTTTTCTTAAAACTATCGATATAAGTTGATACATGACTTTTAACTATTTTTATGATCACTTTGTGCAGTAATATAACTTTAAGTTGTAACGTTGACTAAGGTTAGAAGTTTTGCTAAGATGTTCTACGGATGTGTCCAGGTCATTGTTGACTGATTATACACCTTCTTACGAGCCTTTTTCTCCGAATTTAATCTAATTTACATTCTTTGATTATTTAATGGCTCACCAACCATTAGGTAAAATATCCTTGCTTTGACTGTAAACACAAATTTCACCTTCCGCTAACAAATCTGTAGCCGATGTATGAAGCGTTCATTAAACTGTATTTACAATCATATATATATATTTATCTAAGCGCATTTAATACAATTATTATTAGCCAGCTTGAATGTATTAACATGACCTGAACGTCTCAATGTTCTATTAAACAGATCCCTATCATTATGAAAGCTTAATCAAATACAAAACAATTGTGACAAAATAAGATGAGCACTTTTCTGTCGGTTTTAACCGCCGTTTCAACAGTATGTCACTACTGAACGGGCATCATACTGAAGATTCTGCTCGTATATAGAGTTCAAATGTTAGATTTAAACGATATAATGCTTATATACAACAAAAATGACATTTGTTCTCTGTAACTGCAAGTAAAAACATACTATAAAGCTTAAAATGACAAACATATGCAAATGCAAACGTAGCTGCTTATAAAATGATATCATACAAGTAGCATATTACAAACTGACAAGAACACCATTTCAGTTAGTATACTTGATTTGGAATAGTTCCTACATCGTTCTTAGAAATTATGTTTCTTTGCTTTGCTGGCACTTATCGGTGTTCATCTGTTTGTAATGTTAGAAAAATGCATCTGACATATTAAGGCATTGAATTTAATCGAAACTGAAGTCTACTATCGTCCGTTGATGTATATAAAATTGACAAATACATATTCACAGCAGCACAAACGAAGTACAAAAATATATAAGATTCAAAGTATATGCTCAGTTAATTACATCTCTGTTTATTAATCTAATAACTATAAGTATTTGTCGGACGTTTATAGTCTCGAACTTAAAAAATATAACAGGAATAGAAAGCATATTCAATGCTTGTGTCCATTGCACATACTCTTCAAGGTCTCGTCAGGAGAGCCGTCTATTGCAGGTAGCATTACTATACCCTCAACTTTCTAGACCTTCAGACCAAAGTTCGAGTAGGTATCAAACGAACGCAGATATTCATTCAAGCATTGGTGACAGAATATGTACTGTTCCTGAAAGAAAGAAAAATAACGACCATGACAGCAGGTAATATTCGGACATATATGCTACAATACTTCTTATTTAAAGATACTTAGTGGTTGTATCAATAGAGCAGTTAAAGACAGAAGTGTTGGCTTTAGATCAAAATTAAAACTTACTTTGTTTGGAACAGACATGTGTCGTCTATATTTGATTTGTCTCACCGTGTTGACAACGCTTATTTCCTGGTCTATCTGTGTTTTCTCAAAAAGTACTGATACCGCACAAAATAATCCACTTTTCTCTGCTCCAGTTCTGTATAAGAATATAGAAATGAATTGTAAATTATTTTCTTTCATTACCAACTGTTCTCAAAAGATGTTCTAGGAACCTTTAAATGTAGTTAATTAGACGAGCCTGATCATCATGAATCCATTGATAGGAATTTCATACTATAGGCATGTATTATAATAGTCAATATTTATGTGATTACATTTTACACGCAGTTTTATATCTTTCTAATACAGCATACTATACTGAGCGATCTCCTGAAATCTGAGATCAAATATTCAATTGGATTCAAATTTATTCAGGCATAAGATCATATACATACATGCAATATGTTTTTCGATTCATGTATAGACAGACAATTGATGCTAAGAAGTTGTTATGAAAATAACTAGCACGATAGAATTACTGTTGTAAAGTGCCATTAAATAAATAAATAAATTTATTGCCGTTGATCTTACAACCTACAATGACCCATTAAAGTAAGATAAATCGCCTTTTTCCAACGGGGTCCTTTAAGTAAAAGTACAATGTTTACAAAAAAGGAATCAAAACCTTGATTTGGAAATGTAAATATACTAATAAATTTGAATGGCATTTAAGTGAAAAGTATCTGTTTCGAAACTTTTAATTTTGGGAACAATAAAGTTGACTAAATCTGCTTCTGTTGTGAATGGATGACACTTCCTAAAAGTTTTGATTGAGGTATCGTGGTGCATTATAAAATGTACCATGGACAAATTTGAAGGCATGGTTGAGCCTAAGTTTTTATACCCTGTCATCGGCCCTTTAAAGTGTTACTGCTTCCAGAGTGTCACATGTCATATTGATTGGTTTTGGGAGGCATGTACATTTTAACGTATGAATCTGATAACTTTATTTTGAGTGACCTGTAACCGGCACTGCAGTGACTCAGTCAAAAGAGAAATATTAAGAGAATAGAGTGGTAAATAAGTCTGCTTTATATTATTGGCAAAACAAATACTTATAATTTCCAGGAAATGATACATTTTTGTAAATCAAACTTTAATCATTTTGCAAGATGATGTATATATAGTTTGTTCACTATATAATGGGTTTAGCATCAGTTTAGCTGACAAAGGAAAACGTTTGAAAGATCTACAATTATATTATAACTATACACATGCAGTTTATTCAAGGTACTGCAAAGACTTTTACATTATCCCATGAGTAACCGACCAGACGTGCCCGAGAGTTCAACTGGACTTACAAAGTCAGGTTTAGACGTTGCCTTGATTAAATACTGTTGGATTGTTACCTAGAAGTATAACTTACAGGCAATGTACCAGTATCGGACCTTCTTTTTCACTATCACAGTACTTCAGCTCTATGTCTCTAATAAACTGTACAAACTTTCCCGGGTCTTCAGGAAGATCATTCTTGTCGTCCCACTTTGTAAACTGTATATGCTTCACCGTGATTTCTTCAGACTAGAAGATAACGTATGAAAATGCGCAGAAGGAAGTTGTTAAGATTCAGATAAAGTTTGTGTATGGAAATAGATAATATGATTTTCTATTTGAATTCATTTTAAATTTAGTATTCATTAAGCAAATACCTTTAAGTTAACATTACTTGCAAGAAGACTTTTATGCGTATAAACAATTATTGCAAATCCAGAATTACCTTTCCAATATGTATTTAAAATAGCATCTAAACTTTATAAACTAACTATTCTGTATGATTTTAAACGTGAAATAGGTCTGTCTTAAACTCACCTTTTCATGTGATACTTTTAATTTTCTAAATATATATTGATCTGTATTTTCTCCGGGTTCATATTTTACTGTAAACGTGCCTTTCTTGAGTGTTTGGTTATCAGCTTGAAAATAAGCTCCCACATTCTAAAAGAAAATGACTTTTATCAATATCACATTGCATATTCAGCTCTCGTAAAATAAAGTTTACACATAATATTCAAAATATCTATATGAAATCTTCAACGATGTACATGTACTTAACTGACATTGAAGTGTTTTGCAATGTTAGAAAAAAAAATTTCATGATTTTAAATAAACACGCGGTCCTCCAAATATGTAAGAATATCTCATACAGAAGAGGTTAAAGAAAGAACAGGTTGATAATTGCGCTTGAATTAATGATACAGAAACACCTCAAGTCTCGCAAACGTAGAAGATATATGTGTAGCATAAAATGAACTTCTACATGACTTACGTCCTGTTTTGTCACATGTGACTCCATATCAATGACGCAAGTCACTTTCTCCTGGACGATGAGTGCAAGGAAGTCGCCGACAGTATCGGGCATTGGGGTCTGTGCAACAATGTACCGGTTAACTGATTTGAAACTCTGAAAATAAGGTTAGTCTTTAATTTTTTTTCACTCAATTCAATTGAAACGATGCGCGTAACATGTCTGAATCGTATATACTGACATTTATTTTTCATTCTAATTTAAATAAGAATTATAAAGTATTTAATTAAAGCCAATTTAATGTGTGCATAAACTGACATTGAGATTATATTTCAGTTATGTTTATACATGCATGACTAAATTATGCTGTCTTCGTTCATGAAATAGATCTATATGATACACATGAAGCTGGATCATAATATAACGGGTCCGCTAACTGTCGTTTTATCTCGGCAAACGCGTCAAAAATTTAGGCCGCTTTGAGTCATTCAAGTAAGTCTCGTTTTCTTAAAGTTTCTACCGAGTTCCGATATATATATCAAAATTGACATATGACTTTTGGCTTCGTTTTTTAAAACAAAATGGCGGCATATCAAGGTTTGCGAAGGTACATTTACCGTTGAGTTTGAGCACTTTACAAATTAACGGGTCATGCATTTTTGTAAAAGTCAACATTAATATCCAGTATATTTAATGTGTCGGTTTTTGGGCTTTTAAATCTCAATTCTGATATATAAAAATATACAAATTATTTTCGTTTTCACGCGTATATGTAACTCATTTTAGTGTTGTTTAAAGATTATTTACATTTGTCGCCATAATAAAATCCTTCTTAAGCAAGCACACCGATGATCGTCATATCGTATGCACTTTGTTTTACGTGCATTTAATGCAACCTAATCGAGACAAGAATCAGTAGTTGATATAGATTATAAAGAGTTACATTAGGAACCAGATATAGTTTAGGCCATTGACGCTAGGTGTTTTAATATTTTTGAAAACACGAAAGTACTTACATTAATATATAGTGCATTAATGTAATCTGAAGAGCCTAGCTTTCTGTCAAGGCACAGTCGTGGTCTATTGCGATCTCCTGTAATGTTTTCACATAAACACATTGGTACGTATAAAGTAAATGTCTGTCCCGTACTCACAAGAAGAGCTTTTATAAAATGTTCATATTTTTCGACAAGACATATATTGCGTCTCTCTTAAATGTCGACAACACATGAATTAAGTTAAGAAGAAAAATGTTTGATATATGGTTCATTTGAAACCACGACAATATCCGTTAGTGCCATATTATTTTTATGTTTCAATAAAATATTCCACAATACGTGCAAATAATTCATAACTCTATCCTTACCAGGAATATCAGCTCCCTTTCTATTCTTATTGTTAAGCGATTTGTTTTTCATCACAGCCTCGATCTCATCGCCTGGGCGACTTTCGACTGATGATTGAAGTTTCTTAAATGTTACAAAACCTTATTAGTTACACAAATGAAATCGTTAAATCATGTAAATAACCAAATTGTCGCATTGCGGTTGATCAATTTATTGAGATTGTTCTGTCTAACAGGAATAATTGAATATTAAACATTAAATAACAAATATAGTTCACATTTTTCAACAATAGAACATACTTTCTAAAAAGTTCAGTTGATTGTGTTAATTGTAATTGAACGGATGCATGGGTAATTACCTGAAAGTTTTCTGCGAGATGAGCGTCTGTATGTGTGTTCATGTATTCACTAAACTTTGTAGCTTCTACAGCTTTACTGTCAAAGGTCAGAGTGTGAACAACAGCGTTGTGGAGGTACTGGTACTGTTCCTGTTTGTGTAAAATTAATCAAAATCTTTAATGCTTAAATGATAAAATTCAAAGAAAATGCGTTTAATCTGTCAATTGCATTTATACACAGAGGGCTGGTACCAATGTTGTTAAAACTTGTAGCCCAATACAAAAAAATGCAATTTTTATCAATCTATGTATATGTAACCTGTATCTATATATTTTGTAAAAATGAGGCAATAAAATATTATGAAATTAAATTGATACACAATTGCAGCAACGTGAAACTCACATAATTTTAAAGAAAGCTAATAATGTGTTAATAATAAAAATATTGTAAGATTCTACCCAAGAGCCGGGAACCAATGCACTTTAGGAGAAAGTTTGATAGGAAAAATGTATCAAACACCAGATAAAACAAACTCTAATGTACGTGGGAAAATACCATGATTAATGCCACGTTTACCCATTCATGCCTCATACCAACTCACGATAGAATATATAAAATGAAATTTAAGTCTGACTAATAATTTATCAAATCATGTATAGTTTCATCCGTCGGTTTCCTGTCTGTCTTGGAGTATACCCGTTATTCACGTATGTAGTGTCCATAAGTTGAGTACTGAGTTGACATACATCTAAGATGAAAGGAAAAATGTAAAATAAATAACATACAGCAGTTTGCACCATATTAACCCGCTGCTCTCTAAGATTTCTGACGCAAGCGTAAATGTCGATCCCGCCCTCGACCTCGCCTTCTAAAGTAAGACTATCTAATGCAATGTAACTGCCAGTTCTTCCTATACCAGCACTGAAAATAATTAAGAAACTTTACCGAGATACGTTTATATTGTAAAATATTTTTGACCAAACTGAGCTGTTCAGGGATGCTGTGTAATACTATTAAAAAGAAGCCATTGATGAATTAGTTTATAGACCCCGAACTATGGTTAAACTGTCGGAAAAATAACAAATCCGACCGTGATACAGACGGGGCGTAACGATACATGGTATTGCACTAGCAACACATACTTATAAATACGTTGTTTGCAACAGACTTGGTAACGAAGTAATAGGGCATTTTTTGTTCAACTGTAACACTAAATGCTCAAAGATCAGTTATCGACATAATTCAAGTGTATTGAAGAAATGTTATCGTTGTAAACTAATTTTGTCATTGCCAACTATTCATTACCTGCAGTGCACGATAATTGGCCCGTCCAAACTCGTCTTGATACTGATAACCTTCTGGCGAAATTCTATCAAACTAGTCACATCATCAGGAATCCCTTTATCTGGCCATGCTGTGAAGTGAACTTGAACGATGGTTCTTTTTTCTGAACCCTGTAGCAGACATATTACACTATCATATCTACTCTGCATTGCATTTTAGTAAGCAAAATATAATTTAACATTGCATGACTATCGAAATTACTGTTTATTCATAGGAGAACATAATCACTAATAAAAATACTAATTTCGGAGGATCAAACCGAAAACGTTAACTTTGATATTATTTTACCTTTTGAACGACAAAGGATCTGACAGTATAATCAGCGTAAACTTCTTCACTTTCGCAAGTAACTTGTACATTGGCATACAACTCACTGAAGTCTTTGTTAGGCCAGTACTGGTCACACTTCGGTACCTGAGATATAAATGTTATATGTGCAAGATAAAAGTTTAATTTATTTCTTGTGATTTGTAAGTTCTGGAAATACATCAATGTCTTATACCTTCGTCAAAAGTCTCGAACTAGTCTCGTTGGGAAAGACTTTGGATACAGTTATTGGCCGCATCATTTATTATCTCACCGTACATGACGGAATACGATTGTCCTCGTATTTTTATTAGTACTGCTTATCAGCATATTCAATTTCTGATAACAAAAGTTTTGTATGCATGTATTTAAAATGTTGTATAAATTGTAGATCTTTCGAAAGGAAACAGAAAGCTTACCCCTGCCTCAGAAAGCTTTGTAAGCATGACGATTTTGCCAACTTGTTCTTGCCAGACCATTGTCCAGAATGCGGACATATCACCCATGTATTTGTACGTCGGTCCTAATATAAGCATTAGTTATACGTTTTCAAAGCAAGTCTTTAAACAGATCTCTCTAACTCTTTCTTTCAAAATACATTATTCAAAATATATAAATAACATATCCTCTACTTCTGTATGGATCATGAAATATAATAGATAATAAGTAAACTTTAAAGTAAATACAATGAAGTGAATGGTTTAACATTGATGGTATACTTTTACATGATACACTTCACGTACCTATAGATGCAATATACGCTCGTCTCTGAACATATCCCTGAAATCAAAAATCAAAAAAATTACAAAACAGAGAAGCCATTGTATCGGGCACCATTTATGCGAAGGAACAGGACTACACGCATATAGTATATGTCAATTAACTCAACAATATCGCTTAATTTTCATGAAGTGAACAAAAGTAATCAAACCACAGATTTGTTTGAATAAAGCTAAATTGTGTCCAAAAACTGTTGATTATTATGGTAATGGCAGAGAGAAGGTACATGTATTACTAAGCGTTTACTAGTCAACTTAAGTTTAACACAATTATTGAATAAAATAGAAAACTATGTGAAATAGAAAACAACTCTTACGGGAAAGCCTGTTGACACTTACGTCAATGTAACTGGCGTTGATATAATCGGAGTCTCCATTTTTCAAGACAACTCTTGTACCATCATCTGTGAACCAAAAAGGAAAACTATCACGCTACGATCATCAGGACTCAAGCATATGTTTTAAAGTTACAGGATAGAAAACTTTGTGTTATGGGCAAATAACAAAATAAATTTTATGTATTGGGGCAATATGCAGGGAAGGTCTATGAAAAAAACTCGAGGCCGGAGTTATTATAAAAGAATGTGATTTAAGTAAATACCTGGCTACGATTTGAGTCGCATATTCCGAAAATATGTTGACTGCAATAGTCTTAAAGTATAATATGATCAAATCAGCTTTCTTAATTGTAGAAACGTAGCTAAGTTTATACATCAAGTATCGGAACGGCCGTAAAGTAACATGTCTATTGGCACCTTTGTCATTACGATACTGCAAGGGGAGTTATTCCTCCCGTAGTTATATAAAGACTACTATTCGAGCAAAGATGACTGAGACTGATCAATGTCTGAAGCAAACATGTTAAAGTGTTAGAAGTAAATGTTAATTAAGGATAACCCTTATGAATTGAAAGTATGAATAATGTCCTACTTAAAACACCCAGACGCACGCTGTTGTATGACAGCCGTGAACTGTTATCTCAACGTGATCAAGCTACGGTATTAGATTTCAAGCAGAGGAAGTTTTTGTTTTTAGTAAGTATATGTAGCAGGGAAATTTAAGTTTCATATCATAACTCCAGTGATATGTTCCTTACAATAGCTCGTTTTTTGACAAAAGACTATATCGTTTCAATATTTAACAATCTATTCTCTAATATCATCCTTAAAATAAAATTAGCATTTACAGTAGTCGGAACGTAACAGTTGTCAAAATTTATGTATATCGTGCGTATAACGTGCGTGCACTCATCGTATATTTTGTTAATCGTATATCGTGTATCATATCGTATCATTCATCGTGTAACGTGCACTATATACTTATACACGATAAACTATACACGATATATGATACACGATTCCCGGTGCACGATAGGCCAATACGGCATACGATTCGATGTTTTATTCACTCGTGAATTGCTTATGTAAGCGTGTACATCTCCGCAAAAAAAAATTGTGTGCTGACTTTACATTGTATTTTTTTTTTCATTTGGCAGTGCAATACGGGCAATAATGAATTCCGGGACAGGTGGAAGAGAGTTTACACCTGAAATCCGAAATTTTATCATATTTTTTCGGCGGAAAAGACATAATTTTTCTTCAATATCAAAGGTATTATCCTAAGTGCAGTAGACAAGTATAAGGAAGTTCATTAGGAATTATAACAGGACAGGGAACATCAACTACTTTAGAAGGTAAACTATTGAATATTTATTAGGTTATTAAAAATAATATGACGAATCGACGAATCATCGATAGTTTTACAAAATCAGTTAAAGTCAGAGCAAAAACGATAAAATAATTGTACAGTACCTTATCAAAATGACATCTTGTTTAGGGTAATCCTCCTAATCGTTATAAAAAATAATCGCCACACGAAATTACTTAAAAACTATGATTTATTTGGGAAGAAAATTATGTTAACTGTCAAAAAGACAAATCGTGTAGTGGCGCTTTAAAGAAGCGTGTTGACAGCAATTAACTTCCGCCAATTTTCTCGCACCTCGGGATCAATATTCAAATTCAAACTTGACACTTACTGTAAATTATTTCGCACCTTGGTAAACTGTGGACATTTGAAACTTACCGAGGTCTTTTTTCTATTGTGTACATTTTAAGGTGCGAAACCTGTAATTAATAGTCTTATTCTTTTTATCCCATTAACGGTATAAGGACAACAAATTGTTAAAGAGAAACAAAACAAACAGATTTGGTGAAAAAAAAAAAATCAAAATTTAAGTAAAATGCAAACAGGCCAAAGTAATCGCATAACGTGTACTCCGTCTATCGTGTAGCGTGCAGCGTGCGCTTCGTATATCTTTCATATCGTGTATCGTTCTGAATTGTGTACAGTGTATTTACCGTACGTGTAACGTGCGTGTATCGTGCGCTCCGTGTGACAACTGTTACGTTCCGACTACTGTGACGACATATTAATTGCACCCAAGGTTGCCTTGTGTGCGGCAGCATATTTGCAAGTTTTTACGTTTTTAACCAAACAGTTTCTTTTTAGAATAATTTTATTGCAATAGCGTATATGTTCTGTGTCTGAATATCTATACCAAAAGGTATTTACTTTTGGCTTTTTACTTACATGGATATATGCCTTTGTATCTGTTCTTTGGTGCATTTTTTCTTTTCTGAGATTCTATATATGGTTTAATGAGGCCCCGGGGTAGTTGCTGAAATGTAAATGACATATTATTTTTTTTTTAAAGAGCAAAAATGTAGATAAAAGTCAGCAGTCATTTTAATGATACATTATTCATGCACTGCTCATCCTAACCAGCTAGTCTGGAGTAAAACTGTAATGATATCAACCAGTACTTCTGGTTTTCGTTTGCATGGCTCGAGGAATTCTACATGCAATATCATCTGTGAAGAGAAAATATCAAGTGAAACAATATGCAAACTTTTTCCTGGATCGATATTACATGTACAACCAGACAGCAGTGCAAGTAACACCAAATATCGATAAGGTTAGCGTCAGATTACATGTATCCCTATACATGTATATATGTCAGAAGTTATTATATGTGTTGTGAAAGTTATTATTAATCATATGATTAGACATGTATTATGCCATATAAATGATGCTGACATCAAACGGTATAATATTATTGACATTCTTTATAGATTTTACTAACAGTCGCATGATTTTCATTTGAAGTATATGTGAGTGTATAGGTGATTAGTATGTTTTTGCAAATATCTATTTATCAGTACCGTACTAATAAAAGGAGGAACTTGTAACAATGAGGTTTTCCTTCCTCACATTCATCTTCAGCGTAATATAATGTACATGATCTTTGCTTCACATATACTTAATTTATACACTTTTATAGCTGTTTTAGTATATACATGTATGACGGGTTCATACCGTCCATAACGATATATCAAATATAAGATATTACTAAAAATTCTTCCGCAAAGTCCTCTTCTGTCTTCGTTGAAACTAAATCTGCAAGCTTATCTACCATTATCCGTCGCTGTTTAACAGCTGTTACATTATAATATGTATCTGCAGCTTCAGATTCATAGGTTTCATCTGTCTGTGCCATCTGCAATGATTTATCACAGTTTTAATTTGAATATATAACAGGTTTTGTTACATGTATGTTTATTTCAATTTAAAACATTGAAAAAAAGAGTTCCTGTGAGCATTTCGTAATATTGAATCCGTATTTCACAAAATATTTCTTCGAGACTTTGTTTTACTTGCAACCTTATTCCTAAATAATTATTCCAGTTTTACTTTGATAGCACTTGATACATGTATATAAAATGAAATTGATAATAGTGCTCATGTGCGTTTAGTGCGAATACATTTAAAAAGCTTCTATTAAGTATGCTAAATAAAACTTGGTTAAAGTGTTACAAACCATTTTACTTCTCCTAAGTGCAATATTGTTAAGATCTTCTTCAATTTCAAGTGCCGATTCATCAAACTGTCTGTCATTTTCCTTAGCTGTTGTCTTTTGTGAGTCTCTCATTACTGCGTTTTGATAAACCGCTGCACTGTCAGACTTAACCTTGTCATAGCTAGGATTACTGACAGTTTTGGTTTCAGTTGTTTCTTTGGGTGATTTGGATTCCGGATTCCGCTTTGGTTTCTTCGGCATCGCATACACTGCACCTAAATAAATGATAAAGAGAGGCAAGACAGAGTATCAGGAAAGTGTGTAAAAACTAAAGATTTCAACAATATACAGTAACTGTCCTGTTAGCGCGGTGGTTAACGCGCTCGCTTCTCACCACTGCAACCCGGGTAGTATGTAAGATAGAAGGTTGCCTGCCGATCGAGCAGGTTCTCCGAGTTCTCTGGATTTCTCCCACAGTAAGGCTACCATGTAAGCCAACACATGTGCGGCCGATTAAAAAGCTCGAGGACGCTTATGTTTTTTTTTTCATCTTGCCGTACATGTATTTGTTATTGTTTTTATTCTTATAATATTCTTCTTTTTATTGTTATTATTATAGTCGCAGTTTAATGCATAATGTAGACTGTTTTTCTTCATCATATTCACTTAAAGATATTCAGGATATTACAAACTAGGTATTTGTCTGTGTTTATCTTTGTTTAATTTACACATTTGCTAAAGAAGTAATTGCTTCCGAACCTTTGTACGTGAAGCATTTTGCCTGGCTGTAAAAGTCAGATTTCTTGTAACAGACCAATGTTTGAGACAGTCTAATGAATCGCAATGGAGATCGACATATCACTTCCTTTTGCAGTATGTTGATATTTACTCTAAACGGAACATAACCATATTAGATATCCTATAATCAAATAATAAACAATTTAAAGAATAATTGTTATTTTATATTTAAAGATACAATTTGTAAAAAATCAACAAACTTAATTGAAATAATTACCGGTATCGTTAATGTCTATAACAGGTGTACCAGTTAAAATTCCACTATAGGTTACTGCAGCATTGTCATTGGATCCATTCGTATCAATCCTTTCTTCTTTTTCTCTTCTTCTTTTTCTACAATGTATCCTACCTTTTATGCACAACACTTTTTTTTTCATTAAGCTATATAAGAAGTTATGGAATCTAAGTTTAAACATACAAAATATAATATTAACACTTGAAGTTTTTGACGAACATGATATCAGCTACAATGTATGGTTCATTAAAACAATCACAAAACCATCTATGTTTGGGGTTCATTAACATTCTTTATTTAAAGTTTTTCTTGCAAGGCACTGTAGAAAAAGGAATATCGATAAGTCTTCGAATGGATTAAAAATGTGTTAAATAAGTTACATTAACAAATGCAATGTCAAGTGTAGATGCTACATCTAGCAAATTATAGTCTCCAAACGTAAATAACGCGTTCAATAAATGATAACTGATTTTAAAGAACACAATATATAAAAATTGCCTGGTCTTAAAACAAATAATTAAAATAGAGGCATTCTATAATAAATCGCTATCCACCCATTAATTGTTCAACAACAACGTTACAGATATCTGAATGGTTTGTGGTACTGCAACACCCTTTAAACGCTTATTTTGCTGATAATGATTGTAATATATAGCTTAAACCTTACGATTAAGTAATAATACTTGCAAATATTCTGTTATTTATGCTTTTCAAGTAAATTAATTTGCCACCAGTTTTACGGAGTGCCGCATTTAGGAGTATATGATCAACGTGTACATGAACTTTCATTACTAAACAGATGTTTACGACTTACTTTTTAAACATTATCAGCATAACAATCACTGCAATGATAATCAACATGAAAAGCGAAGCTCCAACGGCTGCTCCGACCGTTGTAGTAGTCGTGTCTTCATCTGTACCCCTCTGTGATAGTGCTATATATTGATATTCAATTATGTAACTAAGTTAGAAATACGACAGTACATACATTAAAATCTGTCCGAATAAAGACCACCTTGTGATTAAATATTAATTTTGATTATCAAGTTAATGTGAATCCGTACTCGAAGCGAAATTGGTTTAAAAATCCTTGTAACACAAACTTATACACATTCTACGATATGCAATGAAATCATCTTCAATTGTCAAATACCAATGATTTTATTTGAAAATCCTTATTTGTTTTATATTTCACTACATGTAAAAGTTAAAGCTCACCTTCAGTACAACTTGACCCTGAAAATCCGTTTTTACATCCATGAACACACTTTCCTGACACTTTGTCGCATGTGTTATTGACACAGTTCTCGCTACATTTCTTCTCACATGTATCACCTCGGAATCCATCTTTGCATCCGAGTATGCACTGTCCAGTTTCCTCATTGCAACTTCTTCCATCTCCAATATCAGTGACGCAGTTGTCAGAACATGGCTTGTTACATTGCTTTCCAAAGAAATTGTCAACACATCCGTTTAAACAATAACCTGTTTTCCAGCTGCAGGTATTGTTCAAACATCTGCTACTGCAATTGTTTTCACAATGTGAACCATATTTTGTTGGAGCATCACACCCGCTAAGACATGCACCGTCATGTACAGCGCACATAATTAATCCATTTGTGGCACTGCAATTTGTGCTACAGTCCTTAGAGCAGTTTTTAAAATATTTTTCATTTCTGCAAACTGAGCATTCTCTATTGAGCTGATTGCATTTAAGACAATCGCTTTCGCAAACATCTTCACATTTGTCGCCCCAATGCCCTTCTTTGCAGCCCTTCTGGCATTTCCCATTTACTGAATTGCATGTCTTATCAAAGCAATATTCTGAGCAAGTTTTGCAAGTTTTAGTACGATTGTTAGGAAAGTAGCCGGAAATACATTCAAGACATTTACCACTTGAAAATGCAAAATCAACTGTACATGTTAAACAGTACTGGTCTTTGTCTTTACAAAATTCTGAACAGTCATCGCCATGATTACCGTCAACACATCCGTCTGTACACTTATCTTCAGATTGGCATTTACTGTATTTACATGCGCTACTACACTGGCAACAAGCCGCATTAAATGCATAGAAAGTTGAATTTGAGCAAGTAGTGCATGCTTGGTTTGCACAAAAGTCCTTTGTACAAGTGCAACCTTTAAGTTTGTCATAATATCCTTCTTTACAGTTGATACAATTTTCAGATGCATCGCAATTGCAATTAATCGGACATTTACAATGAGAGCCAGTGTATCCTTCTTTACATCCAGATACACATCTCCCATTGCTTACGTCACACTTCCCATCTTTGCAATTTAAGGGACAAGAAGTGTCACATTTCACTCCCCAGTAACCAGAAACGCACCCATCATTACAGTTTCCTGATACACCGTCACATGTGATATTTAAACAGTTTTTCGAACAAGACAAATGACAGCTTAGATATGTTTGCCAATTATATTGTTTACCATATTTTCCATTTCTGCACTGAATACATTTCCACCAATAGGTTTCACAACTTTTACAATTTTCATCACACAGATTATTACATATAAAATTGCTGTAATAGAAACCATCGGCACAATCTGCACAATGACCATCTGACTTTCTACAACTTGATCCAGCCATACAAAACGATGGACATAGGTTATCGCAAGAAGGTCCAAAATAGCCACTGAAGCATTCCCGACATAATCCACTATGCATATAACATATTTTACAGTTGTCGCCACATTCTTTATCGCATGTTTCATCATAATAACCGTCTGAGCAAGAGTTACAACTTCTATCACCTTTACATATATTGTAAGCGCAGTTTTGGGGACAAGTTTTATTACAAAATATTCCATAAAATCCAGAGGTACAAGACAAACATGAACCACTTGTTTTATCACAAAGATCGCTTTTACAGTTTCTAGGGCAAGTAGCGTTACAGATATGTCCGTAGTGGCCAGGATCACAAGATAAACACTCATTACTGGAAATACAACTTGAACAGTGTGTAGGGCATGACTGACAATTGATACCCCAGTACCCCTGATTGCAAAAAGAACAGCTTGTTCCCGATGTACATGTTTTACAGTTCTTCAAACAATCTTGGTCACAATTATTCCCGTACTTTCCGTCGGAACACTGACTACAATTGGGTGAAACAAAACCATGCTTACATCCATCAGTGCAATATCCGTCATTTGAACAAACGTTATTTGCACAGCCTGCAGGACATGGAATATCACAGTTAGTACCATATTTCCCAGACACACACTTGTCACATCTACTACCTGTGAACCCAGACTTGCAAGAACACTCACCATTGTTGCTGCAGTTGTTATTTAAACAACCTGTAGGACAAGTAAAGTTGCAATATTCGCCGTACACACCAGGCACACACTGGTCACACTTATCACCGTGGAAGCGGGTAATACAGGTACATATGCCAGTGATTATGTCACATTGATGGTTCTCGCAACCAAGTCCACAGTCATTTTGACATGATGTTCCGTATTTTCCAGTTTCACACATCGTACATGTATTGTATGACGTACATGACTTACAATCAGAATGACAACTTTCACTGCAGTCGGTTTGAACTTCATTATATTTGCCATTTTCACATTCAGTGCAAATTTCATATGAAGTACAAGATGTACACGTCTCCTTGCAAGAAAGACGGCAATCGGAATAAGAATTCCAGCTGTTACCATTATAAAATCCATATCTACATGTGTTACATTTGCTAAGTGAAGAACAAGTCAAACATTTTTGAGGACACTGATAGCAGGAGCGTCTGTACAAGTAGAATCCGTTCTTGCATTTGGTACATGAACTTACATTCTCACATTCCAAACAATTAGCCATACAAGCATCTGTGCACCTTGTTCCGTAATATCCACCGATACAACCATCTATACAGTTGTCATGATACCCTTTGTAGAACTGACATCGATCAGTAATACAGCATTCACATGGCTTACATTCATCATACGCTGAGACTGAAATTCATATAGATCATGCATATTTTGTATGATACATGTTAAAGTAATATCGTCCTTACAGTGCAACAAAGTTATATCTCTATTTAAATAAAACAAGGAAATAGAGAATCTTTTTGTAACAAAGATATGCAACATCTTGAAACTTACCCCATGCATATTCAGAATCTTTATTTCAAAATAATACACTTACTGCTTGTTGTATAGATAAAGATGGTAAAATGTTATCTTAATTGGCTGAACTGCTTTCGTTAAAACAATTAACAAGAGTGCAAAGTCAAAATATATGTGTACACAATATTAGAAATGTATTACATGTATTATTCTGCTAACATTTACAATATGACCTGTATTCTAAGTATTTTCTTTTGCAAATACAAGACGGTTCGGGAAGGAAAACAAGGCTAAGATAAAACATTTAAGGTAGCTATCGATACTAATTTGCTTTAAAATCGCAAATTTCTGTTTTAATGCATTATTTTATGTTCAATTTAACTTCTATATATAAGCGAAATCAAAGGTGCAGGAAAAATAATTAAAACGTGCTTTATGAACCGTTAAAGTTGATCGGTATGTTTTCCAACAGCGTCGCGCTCTATGTGTGTCAGTAACCGTTCATAGCTCCGCCCCTTTTGAGGCGCCGATAAGGGATAATCAATAAACTGGTAGAGTCAACCGGTATTGATCAGTT
>JAUMHA010014676.1:0-20779 GCA_032359765.1 Saxidomus gigantea
CAGTTAAATTGTCTGCAGTGTTTGAAATGTGGTATGCTAACTTAGGCCTAGGGGACTTTCAGTCCCCAGGCCAAAAACAGAAGAAAACAGCATTTGTTATAATGATCACCTTTGCATGCTTAAATGCTTGAATGTGAAATTCATTTCTGGACTAATACCCAAAAGCTATAAATTCTATGATTCAGAAATGTATTAGATAGTTTCCTTCTATTAAGGATAGTGCATAGACTGTAGTACAGTTGTAAGTCTCTACTAGATAATGATGACGGGCAGAATAGCTCACTATATTGATTGGTCTTTCTATTTTGAAATAATGAGCACAATTGTTTATTTTGTTGTTAGTTTGATTTGATATTCAATAGGTCTTTTCATAAATGAATAGCTTAGAATTCCACTTAACTTAATGAGCGAGACACAATGTGTGTTTCATACAAATTTAAAAAACTTAACATGGAACTTTTTACTAAATTGTCAACATTGCAAAATGTTATATGACAGTATAGATCGGTTCTAAACTCTGTGACTTTATATCACGTTTGTTTCATTCTGAGATTTTTTCATACATTTCAGATTTCATTTAAATGCGCTCGTTTACTTTAAAGGTACTACAGCGTTACCTGTTTTTGTAAGATTGGCATTTGTGACGGTATAAGATTATGCAGGATGTAATGGTCCTATTTCTTTTGATTTAACGTTAAAACCTCCGTGGACTACCCGTTGGTTATTACCTTGATGCTTATCGTTGGGAAACTCACTCGTTGAATTTTGTCTACCACTCGATCATTTTAATTCAAATATCAATCCAGTGTCTTTATAAATGCAAGACATGATAACTTTCGTGCATCAATAGCTAAATATAAGCTTGTAGATGCCGAAAGAGTTAAACACTGAATAAAGAATGGAAAAGGCAGGTGTTATGTCAGAAGTGTTGATTTGTATTATTTACTATGATATTACAACAAAATACGTCTATAAAAGCAGTGTACTGTTCAGGTTATGTAAAACAGACAGTGGTACGTTACGGATACGATCAAACTACGCGAACATATCTACATATGATTAGTCGAAATCTTTAAATTACACTTTCGCGGTGCAGAATAAATACCCTGGATAATTTTTTTTATCGCGACCGATCACCGAGAAGCAACACAAGCAAAAGAAAAGTCGTGGCTACTGTTAAAATAACAATCGATATAGTAAAGAAGATTTTGTCAAATGTTACACTGATATCCTTCCATGAGATTTCTTTGTCTCCGTCAACATGTTCCCCCTGTTCCGGCCTTGTATCGTACATGTCTTTTTCTGTACTATCTACACGCCAGTGTCTCTCTGGTAAATAAACATTGCCGCGGCGGTAACCAGATACAATTGTCCCCTGATTTCCGGAAGTGACGTGTACTAGATCATCACTTACAATTCTAGTCTGTTGCATTTTGATATTACCATACATGCTGTTTTTACTTTTATTGCAGTATTTGCGATACTGGTGTTTCTTGTTATATCTTTTGCCCCGACATCTACATTTCATACATCTAGAAAAACTAGCTAAACATCCATTGACTGGTTTTGAATCATCGGTGTAATATATACGCAGATTAAATATCGTTGCAAGTGTAATAGATATGCTGACAACCAAAACTGTAAGAAGATAGTAACTGAAGATTGACATCGGACTGGATGTTTTCGGGAGATTATCCCCGACAAGCGTTAAAAATACAGCTAAAGCTAACAGTACGGTTATACTGTACGAAATTCGTTCACCGCTCTCAACTGGAATGAGGAATATTAAAGTATTCAGATATGCCATGAAAATTATCGGTAAAATCACATTCACAAGGACAAATCGAGGTTTCCTTTCGAGATGTAGATAAAATTTTAAACTAGGATAATTGTTAAAACGCTTCAAACTTGAGTCAGAAAATATCCATGCGCCATTTTCCGAGAAGTACGATGTCTGAACTTTGTTTTTACTCGGAAATAACTGTATTTCATAGACTGAAAGATCCCAAACAGAAAAACTAAATTCACACTTATGTCTGTCCCATGGATAATACGTCACATCTACTTTGCAGGAAGCTGAAAACACATTTCCCGGAAAGTAGTTAGACGTTCCGTCCGGGAGAAAGCGGATTAAGTGCCATGAATTGCCAACCTTTTCAATTTTGTCAACGTTGTTTGTAAGAACTAGATTTGGTGTCCAAACTTTGTCACTTTCTACCAGTAGCTCAGTTAAACCGCCGTAATCATTAGGATTCCATTTAATGTATTCATCAATCCATGACAGTGCAACAACTCCGGTAATCGTAAGTTTCTCTTGTACTTCGTCAAAATCTTGTATGGACACAAGCTCTAGTGTCATATAAAGAACCAGATGGGCAGACTGATTTGCAATAGGACGAAACGTTTTTTCGTAATTAGACAGTTTGTCCGATAATAATCTCTTTGCATCCTCCATAGTGTGACAAAGCACACGAGGAAAAAATAACAGTATGCATAACAAGGAAATTACCTTTACGTTACTGGACATAAGTCTCTCTTTTAACGACAATCGTCTAATTACCAGTAATTTTATGATTACTGTTCAAGTTTTTATATCCTCAATGATGCCTTTGTTAATCACTGGGAACTCTGAAAAATATAACAATTCCTTATATTGTTGCATTTGTATATTCAATATAGCAGCTATTATCAATCAACGGAGTGTCTAATAATTTTTACAGACGGATTTTGGACAAATCGAGTCCTTGAAGAAACGTAGCGATTTGCGACAATTTACAGGGGAGCACTAACTCGAGGAAGCTTTACATATTAGACAAGTAAAGTTTTAATCGTTATATAACTTGCGTTATACATATAGACTATAGAGTGACGTTTTTCATGTGAACATCGATGATATTACGAAGCTCTGTTGCCATTAGTATGGCAACAATCCAAAGTGTTTAGAAACTGAGCAAGCAGAATACACATTCTATGTGTTAACTACAAGTGTTTGAACTAGGAGAATCACTTAATGACATTAAAGGAAAACATTATCTTTGTAAGCAGAGATCGAAAATTGAAAACGTCTTATTATACAAATCATGAAACCTTAGTTCTGTCAAAAGTAAAATTGATTAACCCCTCAGCAGCTCAGTATGATATTGACGGTCTTACTATAGATCTGTGCGCTCCGTGTAATATGCCGCGACAAATGTTCGAAATGAATAATTTTGATATTACAATAAATAAAGTAATGGTAGATATAGTTATACAGTTAATTAAACTCACAATTGATATTCCTGTCATGATATAATAGATTAGAGCAGAAAATGAAATCGCAAATTTGACTCCGTGTTTATTTTCTCACAAAGTGTAGCTACACCGATGCATGACGTTATTGAGAATAAGAAGAAATTCCTTGTGATAGCGAGGTCACAAGAAATTAGTGCAGACCGATCATAATTGTTTTAAATAAATAACGAACAATCAGTATCACGAAGACATAAGGAACTACATTGTATTTCAATGACTTTTTCTAACACTACCTCCGAGACGAACTGTTTCATAATTACAAGGAAAATAGAATTTGAGCGTGATATAGTATACGGTATATCACTAAGGGTGGCGCGGTGGTCGAGTGGTTATCGATTTGGACTTCCAGTTCTGAGGTCCCCGGTTCGAATCCCGGCCGGGCCACTGAAAATTCAGAAACGCTTTTCAGTGTTTCCCACCCATCTAGACATGAATTGGTTAGAAACCCAGAGGTAGTCTCATGTGTATCTGTGCTATATTTCGGACATGTTAAAGAATCAAGGGGTCTATTTGTAAAAGAGATAAGGTCTGGTATCCGGGTTCCCTAGTACCTGCCTCTATCTCTCTTCAATCTGCGCCTGTCGGGAGTCTTCGCAAGTTCACTCAGGGAGAAATCCCAGGGTCGGTAGGGACTTTAAACAATCAAAGGAAAAAGAAATAGTACTCAGATGGCAATAACCATGTTCACCTTCCGCGTATTTTAACATAATTAAAAGCGTGCACACGCATTTACATTGTCTGTCTTTGTGTTTCAACTGCAATAAATGTAAATATTTATTAAATGTTTACAAAAACTTAACAGTTATTCCCTTTGTTTCATGCTGGAAGTATAGTTTTGGGATATTTTATATATACGCGATGCTGTAAATTACGCGAGACGTTAACGTCTAAAATCCGGCGCTGTAAGCGATCGGCTTCTTGAGGTCAGACGGTTTACAGGTAAATACAGTTGATTTGAACTAGTATTGATTAAATCTGCCGTTATATCACAATACACTCATAGATCCAGGATAGATATTTTAATATAATAATTACTCCTTTAAACAAGTCAGTGCAAGTAATGCCATAATGATAGAAATGGGCAGTAAAAGTTTTGGGAATAGCCAAGTTGAACATGTTCTTGCGTTGGTTTGCGACCTTGAAAGGCACTCAGCGTTGGGTAATAGAATAATTTATCATTAATTTCCAAGTAAACGTGTTAGAATGGAAATATAATTTATTTTCGTGTGACATACCGGTTAGTATATCATTTTAAAAAGTTTAGTGCAAAGAATTCTTCATTTTTGTGGTTTTTCGGGTCGTACACTGGGTGCTGGCATCACGAGCATAGTTATACGATATAATGCTTTTTTGTGTTTGTTTTCATTCTGTAACATCATACTGATACATTTTAAATGTTTATATATGTAGTCGCAATGCTTCTCTGTAATAATTATATATTGGGGAGGGCCTTTTTATAATTTGGTAAGCCACCAAATCATTTGCTATGTATTTTACTGGCACTAAACAGTATTATATAACTGTGTGTCGTTTAGATGCTTCGTCATTAATCACTCAGGCCTTTGGTCTTCGTAGTTAGATTACTACGCATCTAAACTCCACTGAGTGATATACTAACCGGTATATCACTCAAACGTAAATTTTATTTCCTAAATATAATAGTATTACTTTTCAGTTCTGGTTTTCCAATCATTAAAATATTAACACGGTTGTTTTGTAGATAGAATCTATAAATAAGCTAGAACGTCAATTTAAGCAACCTTCAATGTACATTGGCGAAATTCTCACTTCGGCCAATTGAAAAACAAGAATAAAAACAAAAAAAGAAAAAGTAAAGTTATTTGCTTGTCTTGGTATATTTTAATTACATATTCAGCAACATAGCCAGTTTTTTAGTAGTTTTATTCAACGATATGAAATCGCTCGCAGGTTAACAAAGAAATATTGATACGAATATACAAATGCATTTATGAACGTGACAACAGGCACTTACGGTATCATATTACGTCAATCAATGATTTTAGAGAGTAGTCAATCAATGATTTTAGAGAGTAGTCAATCAATGATTTTAGAGAGTAGTCAATCAATGATTTTAGAGAGTAGTCAATCAATGATTTTAGAGAGTAGATAAACCAATTCCTTTTATGTAAAATGCTTGTTTTACTCAGTTACCTTTAAATTGTATCCGTACAACTTTTTATAGGGCATTTTCATGAACCTTGTGAGGAAAATAGACATTTCTCAAAATTAAATTAAATTGTTATTATACGTCAAGCTCTTCTCGTAGTTGCACGTTATAATGTTATTTACCATGTGAAAAAGAAAATGTAACGGTTGTGTTATAGAGAATTATGTATAAGTCACTTTGGGTGATTCATCCCAAGTTTGTAAATAATAGATAATTTGGGGGTTTTTTTTCAATTAAATTATAAATCCGATATAATTTTGTTACCAATTATATAAGATTTATGATTTAATTTTCTTTCGTTTGAACTTGACTAGAATTTGCTATTTTGTTAAATAAACAGTCTTCTTTATTGCTTTTTATAGTGCGATGTTAAAAGTGCGTACCTACGGAGCGGAAGAACATAGTTCTTAACACACATTAAATGGTAACCATATTTTACACTAGTTCACTAGCAGACTGAAACTGATCTAGACAATGTGTATGCAAAACATCACTTCATCATCAACTGAAATATCTTTCTTATAGAACGTTATGCCCGTTGATATCTTGCTATTTGACTTACAAACAACAAGATATGAAAATGAGCGTCCTAAAACGATAACGTTTCTTGCTATTTTACTCCAAATGGTAGCAAATGGAAGCGTTGTACATATAAATACGAATCATAAGATATGTCAGTTACGTATTTAATTACTATTTGGTGAACACTTAAGATTAAAAATAATGTACTGATGCTTGAAGAATTAATTGACATGAAATAAGACATAATAACATCACTTACACTATAAGATAACTTCCTTAGGCTTTAATCTTTATTGAAAACGAGATTCAGCTACACATTTAATGATAAAACAACTTGTAAGTATTAACATAGCTTGCAAACTGATGCGTTCAACCTTGTTTTGTTTACAAATACAAATGTCTGGAATAAAGTCCATGGGAAATACATTTGACCAATACACCAGCGGTATCATCGTACGCTTAAGCAGAGATTTTCTATAAATAGAAAGGGGAGGAGCCAATTTTAAAATAGCTGCTGATGTTTGCAATATTTCTGAGTAAATATGATTTATTTTGCATTTACTTATGACAGGTCTAGATATGTTTAGAAGGTGTTTTTCTCCCGTTGTTATTACCGAATTTAGCTAGTTAACATTATTAACGGTCTAATGTATGAAAAATCCCGGTATGTGGTCATATTTAACCGTTATTTCAAGTTCTTATAACTTGCCCTGAATTGTAAAGAGTTCAGGCTTTGTCTTTCAAAGAGAATGATGTGGTAACGTGTTATCGTTAATTAAACACATAGTAATAATTGCAATTTAAACACCAATTGATGAGTAAATAGTTTGTTTATTTGAGTCAATGTTGATCGTAAACATACAAACATCAAATATTAACCGCACAACTGAAATTCCAGTATTATGTAACTATGAACATTTCACATTATATGGTCACAAAGATAATTAAAGGATCGTGTTCAAGTCAATAATGTATTGTCCAGTCTTGATTTCAGCACGAAATTAAAATGTTTTATGTAAATTATTGTGTATACAGTTTGCTTATTAACACAAAGGTACCATTACCAAACGTCCGCTTTGTTGCGTCAATTTAAATCAAAGCACGGTGAATGCAGAAACATAGGAGCTACATATGTTCTAGTAGATTAACAGTTCGGCTCCTGAACAAAAATTGTAACAGATGGATGCAACAGGGAAAAAAATTGTATGATGCAGAAATTAATGGCGTTGAAACGTTTTATTTTACTATGATGTAAAGATAATAGATATGATCATGATTTACCCATTTATTCATACACACTTATAAAACAACATTTTTAAAGAGAGATGCCATTGGTGTGTCTTTGTGGCTCAAAGAATAGCATGTCTTGATGCTTATATTTTCCATGACCCATGTTCAACTTTCATAAACATGTATTTTCCTGAGAGAAAATTCCAGTATGCTCGGACCCAAATCTCTGTAATTTGTTATAAAAAGGGATAAAAGTGGTATTCCGCATAAACTTTGGCTTTCGTTTAAACAGTTTTCGAAAAATCAAAAAAGAAATGCACAATTTGAAGCCATATTCCAGTAGCATCTTATATAAAGTCTCAAGATTTTCTATCGAGAAGCAGGTAATTTAAAAAGGACAGTGTGCATTGCAAAATGTTCAAACTGTTTCAACTCTAACAAGTATAATTTATAATGATGACATTTGCATTCAGAGACATTGACTTTTAAAGGTCCAATACTAATGAAAGCGAAAATTCAAATACATCTTAAAAAACACAGAAATAAGTTAGTTTTAATAAAAAACGAAAGTTGGTATGTAGAAATTCTAAATAAATCGCAGTACATGTACAATTATTTTTCTATGCATTATGAAGAAAGTTAAAAAGACCTGGGTAGTCATTTTGTCGATTCACTGAGATTTCAACATGTTCGCTTAGTAGTGGACCTTTAAGGGAATATAATAAATAAAACTTATCTGTATTGCCAAAGGTCGGGGTTTGCTGGCGTACAATGCTTGACATTAGATTGATCGGGGTTTAAATAGACAAAATCAAGGATCTGTTGACAAATGTGAATACAGTATAGAAATAACCCATTAACGTTTTTCACAAAATTTAACAGTAATGCTTCATGTTTCGTTCATGTTTAATCTTTCACCACTCTGCTAGATGTAATAGTATTGTAATAGAAATGTTAATACATGTATAAACAAAGGAATGATTGCAATTACATGATCTAAAAAGAAAGTTAAGACCTTTTCACAGATTGTATTTATAGATTTTCTAGAAGTTTACTATAATATCACAACAAAGTACATCCATTATAGCAGTATACAGGTCGGATTACGTGAAACAGACAAGGGTACGTTATTGATACAGATCAAACTACATTTTTGTTGATTTGGATATGATTCGCAATCTTTAAATTTCACATTCGCAGTGCAGAGTTACTACGCTGGATACACAATTTAATCACGACCGATCACCGAGAAGCAACATAAGAAAAAGAAGAGTTGTGGCTATTGTCAAAATAATAATCGACAAAGCAAAGAAGATTTTGTCAAATGTTACACTGACATCCTTCCATGAGACGTCTGTGTCTCCGTCAAAATGTGTTCCGTGTTCAGACCTTATGTCGTCCATTTCTTCTTCTGTACTATTTCCACGCCATTGTCTGTCTGGTAAGTAAATATTGCGGGAAACTGATAAAAGTGTCCCCTTATATCCGGTAGTTACATCTCTGAGATTATCACTGAAAGCTCCAGTCTGTTGCATATTGATGTGACTATAAATTTTGTTTTTAATTTTATTGCTGTAATTTCTTTGGTGCCTATGTTTCTTGTTATATCTCTTGCCTCGACAACTGCATTTCATACATCTATATAAACTTTTAAAACATCCGTCGGCTGGTTTTGAATCATCGGTATAAAATATACGCAGATTAAATATCGTTGCAAGTGTAATAGTTATGCTAACAACCAAAACTGTAAGAAGATAGTAACTGAAGATTGACATTGGGCTTGATGTTTTCGGGAGATTATCCCCGACCAACGTTAGAAATACAGTTAAAGCTAACAATACGGTTATACTGTACGAAATTCGTTCACCACTCTCAGCTGGAATCAGGAATATTAAAGTATTCAGATATGCCATGAAAATTATCGGTAATATCACATTCACAAGGACAAATCGAGGTTTCCTTTCGAGATGTAGATAAAATTCTAAACCAGTGTTATCGGAGAAAATCTTTACGCTGGAGTCAGCAAATATCCATGCGCCATTTTCCGAGAAGTATGATGTCTGGACTTTGTCATTACTCGGAAAAACTTGTATTTCATTTTTGAAATGAGCCCAAATATTAAAACTAAATGCGCACTTATGTCTGTCCCATGGATAATACGTCACATCCACTTTGCATGAAGCTGAAAACACATCTCCGGGATAATAAAGTGAGGTTCCATCAGGGAGAATGCGAATGACCTGCCATGCATCGCCAACCTTTTCAATTTTGTCAACGTTGTTTGTAAGAACTAGATTTGGTGTCCAAACTTTGTCACTTTCTATGAGTAACTGCGTCAATCCACCGTAATCATTTGGGTTCCATTTCATGAATTCATCAATCCAGACCAATGCAACAACTCCGGTAACCGTAAGTTTCTCTTGTACTTCGTCAAATTCTTGTATGGACACAAGCTCAAAGGCCGTATAAAGTACCAAATGGGCAGACTGATTTGCAATAGGACGAAACGTTTTTTCGTAATTGGACAGTTTGTCCGATAATAATCTCTTTGCATCCTCCATAGTGTGACAAAGCACACGAGGAAAAAATAACAGTATGCATAACAAAGAAATTACCTTTACGTTACTGGACATAAGTCTCTCTTTCAACGACAATCGTCTAATATGGAGTAATTCAATATAAGTCTATATAGCTTCAATGTCACCTCCGTTTATTCATCTTGAACTCTGAAAAAAATAGCAATCCCTAATGTTATATTATATTTGTATATTTGATATAGTAGCTATTATACGGACTTCTGCCAAATTGAGACGAGGCGTAGCGATTGGAGATATGAAAATGAGCGACAACGTTTCTTTCTATATGCGAAAGCAAATTTTACTACTAAAGGTAGCGGAAAATATGCAACATACAAAATCATGTGACATTTATGCTGTTTATGTATTTTAATTTCTTTGTGGTGAATACTTACGATTTAAAAAAACTGTATTCGTGCTTGCAGAATTAGTTAATATGAATTAAGACTATTAGAATCACTTACGCTTTAAGATAAGTTCCTTAGACTTTAATCTCTATCGCAAACTAGACTAAGCTACACCAATTTTAAGATAAAACAACTTCTTAGTGTGTTATAGTTTAGCTTGCAACCAGATATATTTCCTTGACAGATACTGTACTCTCTGAATTGAATAAAGTCCATTGGAGATACATTTGACCAATACAACAGCGGTATTATAGTGTACGGTTAAAGGCAAAGATTTTCTATCAATAGTTAGGGGAGGAGCCAACTTTAAAGTTGTTGATGATATTTTTCAAATTACAGAGAGTTCACTTGCATTTACTTTTCAAAGCATTTAAGTTTGTTTTTTACAAAAACAAAATCCCGTTGTCAACAAACATTTCTTTTCTCAATGATTCATAAATAAAAACCTTATGATTGGCCTCTCTTACAAGAATGATGGCTGTATCTTATTAGTTATACAATGTATGCACTGGATATATGCAACAAACATATGACATGAGACATGCCACTAACTTCAGTATTTTACAATTCCAAGGTCGTTTCTTTTTTAATTTCAAATCAAACATTTCTGTAGTATTTAAGATAGTACTTAATGAAATCTTCACACAGAGGTATTATGACTTGTCCTTACAATTTGGTAGGTTTCTTTTATGTTTGGTACATACAATGTTACATGTCATTTTATTTTTCACAAAAGTGTAAAACTTTATCTTTATGTTATAAAAGTGTTTTGGTTTTTTTCTGCATCAAAACTGTGTACAATACGTCATCCAGAGTATTCATTATATAATTTCATGAAAGCTCGGCAAACCGCTGATGTATGAGGATGCTAACAATTAAGAGTCATTTTATTTTGATTAAAATGCTAAGATGGTGATAATATCTTACTTCTATCTGTAAAATGTAAATGTGGTTATCTGTTTTACCCAATCACAACCATTATTATTTTTACCATCGGGTGCACGTCATTTCGTCGAGAACTATTATGTCGACACGCTATTTTGCCGGATATGACAAATCGTCGACATTTAGTCCATTACGACGTACAGATTTCCTTCCGTCAAAGAGAATGGTGTGGTTACATATTAGCATTAATCTAACACGTAGTAATACACCACATTGAGGACACGTTGTTGGGTAAATAGTTTGATCTTAACTGTACAAATACCAGACCGCACAACTGAAATTCCAGTATTTGTGTAACTATGAAAATATCACACTACATTTTGTATATGGTTATATCACAAAGTTATTAAGTCGCTAATTTACTAAACAAACTTGCATTTAGCACCAATATAAAACCTTTTAAATAATGTGTACATTTTTGTTTAGATAGTTTGCTTATTAACACGAAGGTTCCATTACATTTGTACCAAACGATCGCTTTGTTACATCGATTAAAATCAAAGCACTGTGATTGCAGAAGACATCGGTGCTGCAGAAGATGTGAAAAGGAAAAATTAAAATCAATACGATTATATATGATGCCGAGATAAGTACAAACATGTTAATGAATGAAATATCCCTTGAAAATTTCCAATTAAATTTTATGAAGCTGTTTTGAATACAAGAATACCTGTAGCTAAATAGAAGCGGTGTTTTTTTGCATAATTTCTAAATCTTCATTATGCAAAAAAAATGTTTATGAAAGTTTAACTTCTTTCAAAGTCGCTATAAAGAAGAGTTTTTTGCACAATTTCCAACTCTTCGGTATCCATAAAATTGTCTATAAAAGTCTAAACTCTTTTCATCGTGTACACCTCAAGAAGTAATGGAGAACGTTCCAAACTAATATAAAACCAAAATGTTCATTTTTATTTCGCACTGAAATGAACCTTTTTAAATGCAAAATTCTGAACTATATCTGGAGCAATAATATTAAAAAAATATAATTTCAAACTAAAGACAAGTAATGTTTCTAGTATTTGAAACACTTCAAAGTACTTAAAATTGGCGTATTTTGTTGTTATATGTATGTGGAAAAAATGCAAATTATCTTTCAAAATGGCGGCCATGGACGGCAATAAAAATCGATAATGGATTAGCGTATCAGTAGCTGTTTCCAATCCCGATAGTATATATTTGTCCCAGACTATATGTACTCTATACATATTGTATAACGATTTCCAAGTCTATACTTTTGTAAAATGTACATGTACATGATATTCTTATAATATCTTTACGAAGGCGTTACAGCTGATATGGCGGTTCACGAGAAGAGAGAAGATGGAACGCTAAAAGAATAGCGCAAACTCAGTGGAGGTCCTTGGGGAGGAATGTACATTGATAACAACTTGACCAAGTAGCTTGAAAAGTTGCTTGGACATAAAAGAACGGATGGTTATAAAAAGGAAAGTATAGCTTCCTACTTCGATATACAGCGGGAGTTTGAATCCAATCAAGTTTGATACAGAGGAATACTTATCATTTAGAATCCCATCAATACTTCGGGAAATATTGGAGGAAGAGACTGGTGAAACATTTAAAAATCGAGTAACTTCTTCAAGCTTTCCCTCTAGAATAGAAATGAAAAGATACAAAATGAAAATAAAACCGTATGTCGTAAAAACTGGTTTTATGGACCAGTAGATGATGTTGTGGATCATATCAAAGGAATGCATTTTTAATCAGATATGAAGGAAGTATCATCTTTACTCTTAGTAGGCGGCTTCGGGGAAAGCGTCTATGTTCTAGACAGAATAAAGACCGCAATCTCAAATAAACACCTGATTGTACCCGAGGAGGCAGGTTTGGTTGTACTTAAAGGAGCAGGAAGATTTGGCCATCAACCATCACTTTTGTCATTGAGAGTCCTTAAATAGTCCTTTGGTATTAGAGTATATCGAACATTTTATGAAACAACAGATGATGCTTCCTTGGTGGTATTGATAAATGAAGAGATTGTGATGGATAACCACTTTCTTGCAATTGTGCACGCATTTGAGAATATAGATATCGGTCATGAGTGCAAACATGAAGTAATTCCGCCACACATGGATACCTCTGCACTAACCGTGTAATAATCTGTATCCATCTTTTCCTACTGATCCAGGATGTGAATGTCTCGGAACTCTCGCAGTACATCATTCCGAAGGCGATACATTAACAGATAAGAAGATCGAGGTCATAATGATCTTTGGTGACACCGAACTTAAAGTTAAGGCTAGAAACGGGGAAATGTACAGTACAGCCCTCAATATGTTATGATGTTACTTACAATGAAACCAGTTCCTAAGCATTGTAATACCGACTGATATGCAGGCTCTATTTAACTAAGTTTCATATAAAATAAGAAAGAAATGTTTTCATTTGAATAAATTTCTGCTAACAGTTTTAACTAGAAAGTAAAACCTACGTGGGAAAACTAAAATCAAATTGCGCGCACATACACATAATTGAGTATCACAAAGTCTATACATCTTGAGGGCTCTGTGTAATTCTGTGTAATTTTCCAATAAAAGCAACAGTACTTAACGACTTAAAAATAAATTTCTTGTTACAAATGATCAAAAGTCTTCAAGTTTCCTGATGCAACAGCTTTCTACCCTTTCTGGAACATTTATATTTCGACACGTTTCTTTCATTGCTACGTAAATTCTTATTCAATTCCAATTCAAACTGCTTGTAAAAATATTTTAATTATCTACACGTATAAACGAAAGAACTACAGAAAATTACATGCGAATGGGAGACTGGATGACTTCATAGTTTGTCTTCAGAATACATGTACAAAATGTATTCATCAGTTGTTTTTTTTATATTAAGTCGTTCAAACTTTCAATGCATCCTCTGGAAGAATCAGCTTGATCAAATCTAATATTCAGTATCAAATGTGGAACTCATTGTAGCTTCTTTTAATAAGTGTTAAAGTTTCTCAAATTAATGCATGTAGATTGTGTAACAAGTGTGGCCTTTTTATGAATTGACGAAGTCAGACAAAGTGTTCACACTGACTTTGGAAGGTGTAATGAACAAAGATTATAAATCATTGCGTCATATAATTTCGCAAATTAATGTAAAAAAAATTGCCCTGGACGTTTTCTATACTACCACCAATCTGGTAGATACATATTGGCCTCTGATAACTTTTACACAGGAAATTTTGCAATTACTAAACTAGTACACAAGTAAAATTTGATTAATTTGTGAGTTAAGTGCAAACACATGATAGTTCAGTTAACACTATTTTAAAGTCTACATATGCGAAAGAGAGCAGCATAATGTCCAGTTTTTACAGTTACGTTGAAATCAGTATTAAATTACTCATTAAGTATACGATTTACAGTGAAGATTTATAGATATAATATATGTTTAGTGGAAACTAGGATCACGTCTTTAGAATCAAAACTGATGCGATAATGTAGGGAATGGCATACCACAAACACTCATCGCTCTGAACAGTTCGTTGCAGCAATCTATAAATGTTATTTCGCCTAAGTTCGCCTGCAATTTGACTGGGAACATGGAAAAAGGTGCCCCTGAACACGGGAAAAGGGACCTTCGGCCAAAATACTAAGAAATGATTATGTTTTGCATAAATTAATATGCGAAAAAAATGTTTCCTTTGTACGGTAGATACAATAGTACATCATCCTGAATACGCATGCCGCATGCGCCATTCCTCACTTTCAAAATTAACTTTAATAGCACTTTCTATTAGCATCATACATAGTTGATGGCAAATTAAGTTATGCTCTCTTTCCACAATATGGTCTTTCATAAAGTATTGCAGCAATAAGGAAAACAAATCCTTTCGAATCACTATTGATATGGCAAATGTTTTGAAGAATTTTGAAACAACAGAGATGTTTATAGTGGCTATTTGATTTTAGCGTCGATTTCACATTTTAAGAGGATGAAAAAGTGTCATTTTTTTGTTTTCCAATCAGTTGTAATCAAACAATGGTACATATGTGCGAAGACAAGTGGTCTCCGTGACACCTGTCATCTATTATTACATATTTATAATTTGTGTTTCAGCAGCTCTTTTCGCTTCAGTGCGTCCAAACTATTGCACTCTTTCCTTCAGCACCTCAGGGATGAAACATCATGGCCTCATTAGCGCCTGGAGTAGAAAGAGCTGCTCCTGTCCTTTCTGTTTGTGATCTCTAAGCGGTCACATTGACATTTTTATTTAGCATAAACATTTTGTTTTACTTTTACTTTTCGGGCTTTGGTAGCAGAGTTTTTGTTCGATGACTTTTCGCTTTTGTCAGTTATCTAAGCTTTTGCTGTCTAATATTGCCTTTTCTCTCCAGTTAATATGTTTGTTTATGCTTCCCTAGTTTGCTATCTCTGCTGCATTCTATTAATTTGCAATCTTCCATTAGGCTTTGTCTGTTTTCATGTGCATTTAGATTACCTTAATTTGTTTAGCCTCAGATAATCTGCTGTGGATAGGTTGGTGCTAATTTTGTCACATTGAATCTGATTCAAGGTGATATCTATGTTTACATTTAATCTTATCTGGAACACTTTTCTGCTCATATTGCCTTTCAGTTTCTTATTTATTATTCTTAGTGCACTTTAAAGCCAATGTCAAGATAAATACCAACAGCTCAGTTTTAAGATGTATAAAAGTTGTGATATTCTATGCTGAACTCTTTTGTAAGTATTAAGGCATAGCTCTTGATTATGTATTTATGATGTGTGTCTGCATCAGGTGGTGTATCTTAATACTCTGTATTCATTTTACCTGTAATCTTAATGCTCTGTTATATCTTGTGACTTGTTGAAATGTACATGTATGCGCTTTTAAGTCGGTAAAAACATATATATAGCTTGTGTTATATGTTCAATACTTTCCGACAATAAGTAAATATTGTATATATAAAAAATGTATCCAGATTGACAGACGATAGATTTCGTGGAGTACTGGACATGCGGTAAAGCATTTCCATTGCTTATTTTACGTATCTTTATTTATCGTTCGGTTGTTTCCATTTTGTTCATAAGTCTGTAGTTTTGCAGCATTCGCTGTCTAATAGCAGTAGATTTCGAAAGTTGCTCTGATCAAGTTTACCTCATGTGTTTCACCAGGAATTTTTCGTACACCTTCATATCACACAAGCACTCCATTTCAGATGTAAACCAGCAAATTCAGCGAATATGTATCCCCCGCCGAGTGAGTCAAATCACTGAAAATGATCATCTGTAAAGTGCGTTCAGTTCGTTACTGTATTTATAATAGAATATGTACGAAAAACACTACAAAACACATTTTCTAAATTTTCTATTGTTACAGACTACACAGTTTATGTAAACAAGCAATTTCAGTGATATTATATCCCAGGCCGAATGAGGCAAAAACAAGCCTTCCCAGAAAAATGAAACATTTTGAAACATCTTGTCCCAATGTTACAGGGGGTGGCGTTTGGATGAGTGCAATTAAAGGATAATAACCCCAGAGTTACTGTGACAATCTCAAGTTATATATGCATCGTCGCATTATGCTGTTGTATATTGATTTCAATTTTCATGAACTTCCATCCATTGGTTACTTAGTTATGACTGCAAACGTACGGACATACATTTGTACGGCGACGGAAAACGCATATTGTACATGTAATATGGTGACCATTTTTACTTATGCACTGTATGTATTTTTTCTGCAAAATCTTTTTTGAATCGTTGTATAAATAAATCTAGGTGTTTCTGCCAGTTATTTGCGGATTATGCATTCTTGTTGAATTTTTTATGCTGCGCTGGTGCAAATGCGTTATGAATGCAACATTAGAATAGTGCATGCTACGTTTGATATAAATACCTGTATCCCGTGTCCACTGCGTTCGTGGACTTCAGACATCTGTTGAAAATAGCTTTGGCTTATTTATATTCTGTAATCTCTAGGTACCATTTCTTACCAAGTTCTAAGGTTTAGTTTCATTTACTTAAGATATTTTAGTCGCTGCGATGAATAGTCACTACGTTAACTTTTTGCACGTAAACTCAATGTTTTAATAAAAGCAACTTTTTCAAATCTTTTAAATTACGCTAACGAATTTTGAAAAGTGTTAATTAAAGATACCATTCATATTTTAAGTTTTCCCTTATTTGTTAAGATGTACGTAGTTGTTTGGGTCAAAGATTTGTATACATAAGTTAACACTTTTGAATAATTGCCGACTTTTCTAGTACAGGTAGACTTATTTTCAAAAACATCTCTATGCTTCATGTCAAAGTAGACGTTAGATTTATATATTACTTGTTACAAGATTGAATTGTTATTATATGTGAATTTGGAAGAATTAAATTGTTTAATGTAGAACGCTTTGCTTCTTCTCTACTAGTGTGCAGTTATAGCTTATATTCCTCACAAATCCTTCTAACAAACGATTTGCCCCCTTTGTACAATTAAAATCTGCAGCCGTTTCTAAACAGACGAACACAATATAATTATGTGTGCAAAAAGAGACAACATGCAGCCTGGTTAGTACAAAACTAATGCGTCTGTTTTTTTACAAATGTTGTGTTCTTGAAGTACTGACTTTTGCACTAACCATAGTCTCTGGCACATACTGTATTAAGATGTACAGTTTTTCAGTGAGCGAGTGAGAACTAATTTCTTGCTATGTCCTCGAGTATATAATTTTGAGACCTCAAACATTCCATCTGTATAAATATTAACAATACCGTTCGTAATTTTGAATAACTGGATTTGATCGTAGCGTTTACGACGGTAAACCAATGTTGATAGTTCTGATTCTTTTAGACGATCTTCATAGGAGAGCATAGAAAGTTCAGGCAGTAACTTACAATATATTTGTGGTTTTTGATTAGAGAATCTTTACCAAAATGTTTAAATGATCTCTTTAAGAGTTCAACATTTTGATTTGCTCTATTTACAGATGTACTTTTGTGTGTTGAAGACTTCAGGCTATGATGAAAATGTACTCCAAGATTCTTCTCAGTTTCAACAGATTTCAATTATAATATCAAACCTGACTTATCAACCATCATAGTTATATTCATTTTTTGGAGTATTCCTCCCGTTATGCATAACTTTACATTTATATGTATTGAAAAATAGGTGCCATTTTGTTGTCCAATCGCAGAGTTCTTAAAGATTATTTTGTACAGAGTCGAAATCCTTCATTTTGACTACATCCTTATGTTGCCGGCTGCCACTTAGCAGTTATGTCAGTGTTTATGTCATTGGGTCGGCAAGGAACAACAAAGAGAAGTAACTCAGAAGTTGTTGTTTAGTGTATTCCCTCTAAATGAGATAGACTGAAAAGAATATGTAACAAGATATACTAAATAGCATAGGCAATGATATGGCATTAAAGAACGAACAACAACACATAGGATGACTAACGAAATAACAGAATCGTATTGCGTATACTTTCTACTGACAATTGAAATCATGTCAAAAGCCAAGGACTTTCAAACACTAATTGAAAGACCTTGCAAAAGCACATCAGATCACTATTTGTTGTAAAAAAGTACAAGCGATCATTCAAACAAAAATAGTTATATCATGTGAAATAATTACCTGTAGATATATATAGATATGTCCACAGAAATATAAAATATTGTATCAGCACCAAAAAATATGGCGTTCGTTTCTGTTTTGAAAATATGACGTTTGTGATGAATGATTGTAATTGGTTAGTTTGAATCATGTGATTGGTCAGTCACGCGTTTTAGGTCAGAAGTACGTGTACACTACTGGTCAAAGGGAAATAACTTCTTTACAATTGCTATATAAACTACTGTTACAGTACTACATCTGCTACGCTACTATAACTATACAAAGGTACTTCACATTCGGTTATTCAAACAGGGGTCAACTAAAAAACAAGTAACTGTGTTATAAGATATATAGATCTACTTTATCATATTAAATTTATACAGCCTATGACACATATACTTTACAGTCAGCAGCGAACATCTGGCAGAAGGAGTCTACAATTTAAGGCAAATTATGTACGAGTAAAATGAAAAGTAACAGTCCTAATACCGAACCTTTTGGAACACCACTAGTTACTTCTGTCCAATCAGAGAAAGGTATCATTGCCCACAAATTTGAATCAGCCATCAAATGCTTTTATAAGCTGAAGAAAAAACCTCTTTTTTCTAAAACTATACTGAGATTCTGAGAAAAGCTTACTTTGTTCACTATGAGACATGATTTCGGCTTTGATTATTTTTTCGATTACTTGTTATACTAACTGGACGATAGTTACTATATTTTCTTTTGTCACCACTTTTGAAAATACATGTAACCTTTACAAGACGCCATTCATCTGGGTCACTTTAAGACTAATAAAGACTTGTAAACAAGGCTACTGACAATGTAATATTATCACTTGTTCCTTTAAGTATCCGAAGGTAAATTTCATCAGGTCCAACAGATGTGGAAATATTTAGCGTTCTCAGCAGCCCACTAACGCGTGCAGGAGTAACAAGTAGATGAACTGGTCAAAAGTTTGATGATTAATATTTTCCTGTTAATTAAAACAGATGCAAAGAACTGATTGAAGTTTTATGCCCTGTTTATCTTCACTAGTCAGGGTCTTTTAGGCCTACAATGCCGCTTTTGCACTGAGGTCATTTTGTCGAACAAACTTCCAGAAACATATAGGATTATTTTTATGTCTTATGCAATACCTTTTTCATACTTTCTCTTGGCATATCTTACACTGACTGTTACTTTGTTTCTATGTTTCAAATAATCTTGAAACTGTACTTTTACCAAGCACGATAATACTCTTCTACAACTTTGATACAATGTTTGTCCCACGGTGAATCTTTAAGCTTACGTTGAGAAGTTTTTATAGGAACAGTTTCTTCAATTATCTTTTTAATTTAGAGGAGAAATATGTCTCAAAATCATTTAAGTTCTGTAGTTTCTTATGTTCAGAACATGGTCACCTTTGAAATAATTACGTTTATCAAGTATATATTCACAACAGTCTTATTGAAAAACTAATTCAATTTCTAAACTAAGATGGTGATCGATGTTGCCCGGCCAAATGTGATGTATTTTTTAAATTCCAAAGTCAAGTAAACAAAGATCCAAAGTAGTTCCTGGTTCGTTTCCAACCCATCTCGTAAGGTAAGTTAAGGCTGTTAAAATATTGTCCGGAAGACACAAGTTAGTAAGTTTCATTCGTGCATATATCACATACAATGCTTACAAACAATGCTATCACAGATAATTGTCTTTTAGTAATTCAATCACAAAAGTTCAATAGATATAGGTATCACAGATATGGAAAATTTTACATAAACATGACTCAATGATATTATTCTATCCGAAATAGTAACAATTAAATTATCACAGATATATATTTAATGCACAGGATAGCCCGTGAAAGTCCGAATACTTTTTTTCCAACGGGGTCATTAAATGAACATTTATGAAACATGATTTTCATTACGACAAGTAGTCTATGTGTCCCAGTTGATATCGGGAACGTGTCCTACAGCCACAGCTCTAACGTATTGTCTCCCTTTGCTTACAAACACGTATACATACATCTTCTTGTTCTTGTTCTTCATCTTTTTCTTCTTCTTTAAAA